>JAKCPI010005277.1:0-23549 GCA_023213315.1 Euborellia annulipes | reverse complement strand
AAACTCATTTTTCTCTAAACTAGGTTTTCCATAACCACATTTTAAAAATTCACATTTTCCCTAAACAAAAAATGATAAAAAAAAAATAGTAAAAATACCGGCTTGTTCAGCAGGGATGTGTACAGAAAGCATAAAAACTAAATTTTGACCCCGATGAAGATTTGGCACCTTTTCATGAGGACGGTCACAAATGATACTGGAAAGGTAAGAAAAATAAATAAACTCACGAGATGAGAATAACAAGAATTGCAGATTTGACTTTCTCTTCGCGTCTCGTAGTCGTAAACGTCAAGCTGATGTCATGGTCATTGGAAAGATCGTTCTTGCATCGGTCAGACGCCATTCTCCTCTATTCAACGCCCTCGGTTTTGAAACCCGCGACTGCCTGTGAATGATTTCAACTGGTCAATCCATGGTGATTTGAGTGGTTTCCTTTTTTCCCTGAACTTTGTCGCTCGCTATAATGATCTTATCGAGGGCAATTTCTCTGAGCATGTTGCAGGATTCGATCAGAAACAATTGCCTCCAGGTTCATTTCCACCCCCAGCCCTTGAGGATAGAGCTAAGGGTGCGAGGAATCCTGAGCAGTCGTCTCCAGCGCCACATTTAATGGTAAAAGGCTCTTATGCTGTCTTGGTTTATTCTTAGAACAGTCCACGTCTCGGACCTATACAAAAAGATGGAAAAGATCAGTGTTTGCAGCAGTCTAATTTTACTTGCTTTACCTATTAATACACGAGTTAATTTAAAATAAAAAATTAGTTTTGTTTTTGCATTTTTTGATGTCTCTTGATCAAATTATTGTATTAGATTATTATGTGCACCTTTGTTTTATTATATTTCATATTTTCATTATCTTTAAATTGAATCGGGAAATGTGAAAATGAAATTTGTATTAATCTAGTCATTTAAGGTAATAATGAATAATAAGTGTTATAAAATAAAATTGAAACAATTTGTATTTGTTTACGAATAAATGTGGAATGTTGATTGTTTTTCTTTTATTTATTCATCTTCAGACCTTAGGTTATTGAGAATTGGCTATTAGAGGGGATTTAAATTATATATATGTTACGCCGAATCGACGAAATTAAGCTAATTTCAGCGAAATTCGGCAAGCTCTCTGGCGAAATGCCCATCTCACGAAAAAAGCAGCGTAACATATATATAATGCAAAATATCCTCCAATAAATTTGCAATGACTGAAGAGGCTTAAATAAAAGCGAAATAGCCTAAAATGCAATTGTTTAAATTTGAGCTATTGAAAGCTGCATTATGAGAAATGCTTCTGATAATAATCATAATTATTTTAAAAATAAAGAAAATGAACATCTGGATGTTGATTAGTCAAATTTAAGAAAGTGTGAATCAATTAATTATGATGAGGCAGGTTCAAAGCAGATTGCAGCAATGAAATAAAATTTCTGACAAAAAATGTATTTATCCTACGTCTGAGTTGGCTTGGAAAATTAAGAAATATACACCGACGACAACGCTGTATATTCTTTTATTACTTTAGGTGGGGATGGATAACACTGTACTACAAAATGAAACTTTTTTCTGGCCCCGAGAAAATTCCTTCAGATTCTTAAGTAAAATGACCCTCCTGAATCTAAATATGACCTTCGTTTTCCCCCACCACGTAGCGTTTTCAGGGGAGATCCCCCTACTTATTTCCACCCCTTTTCGTTAATTATAAGGCCACGAAAAAAAAAATTTGGAGGGATGAAAAGGAATATTTTAGTCTTAACATTTCTTCAGAAGGTCTAGAGAAGTGAAAAGTTAAAAAACATAACATTTGGATCAAAGGGGGGGGATGTGGGGGGGGAGGATTTTGTCCATAAAATGCTAAAAAAATCATTAAAAATGATCGTTTTTTCTGATTTTTCCCAATTTTTTCACTGATTTTCTACATATTCCAGCTGACAGACCCACCTCACCCCTTCCTCAAACATCCCTCAACTAAAAAAAATAATCTTGACGCACCTCCAAAAATATACTACCCTAGGACAAAGCGGGTGGGTGTGGGCGATTCCGAAGCCCTTGCAAGAAGATGGAAGATTCACAGCTCAGTTGGTCAAATTGGCAAATATGCGGCTAACTTTCATTTTTTTGGGCTGATCTTTACAAATTTAAAGTTAAATATACGGATTCTTCTATATCCTTCAATATTTCCATATTTTATTTAGAGGGGTAGAAATTATTTCTTGTCAATAATTGAAAAAAATTCTTCTTGCAAGGGCTTCGGAATCGCCCACACTCCACCCGCTTTGTCCTATATTTTTTTTAGTTGAGGGATGTTTAAGGAAGGGTGAGGTGGGTCTGTCAGCTGGAATATGTAGAAAATCAGTGAAAAAAATGGGAAAAAATCGATCATTTTTAATGATTTTTTTGCATTTTATAGGGACAAACATCCTCCCCCACATCCCCCCTTGGATCCAATCGTTAATGTTTTTTTTTTTTAACTTTTCACTTCTCGAGACCTTCTGAAGAAATGTTAAGGCTAAAATATTCCTTTTCATCCCTCCAAATTTTTTTGTGGCCCTATAATTAACGAAAGGGTGGAAATCAGAGAGGGCTACCCCGAAAACGGTACACGTGGTGGGGAAAAGCGAAAAATCATATTTGGAGGCTCAGGGAGACTTAAGTAATCTGAAGGAATTTCTCCCACGGGTTTTTTTTTCTTTGTAGCAAAAAGTGTAATTAAAGTATTTTTTTAAAGTAACTGATGGACGATTTTGTTTCAGTGCTCCAACTGCTTTAGTTCTCCCCCTCAAAATTATGATGACCATAATTATATATTGAGTAAAGTCTAAAAGAATTTTGGCAATTGCACTAGTCAAAGAGCTACAATAAATTATTGAATATTTAATACTCACAAAGATTGTGTAGTCTTCTCTCTCGTCAACGTTATATTCGCAAGTCGTCTTACGAACGACCAGGCTACCAATGCACTCTTGCGAATCCTCGATCCATCCGCATATCTGTAAACAAAAAAATGCATTTATATTGTGATTATATGGAATTGTGAAGTCTTATTAAGTAAGTAACAGAGAATTTAACTTGTACATAATTTTTAATTGGCCATAAGTTATTTATAAAAAAATAATTTCTTAGATTCCCAAATCACTAAACTCTCCACTGATCTCAAAAAATTTAGAACTTCCTGACTGGTAAATAAAGGTAGAAAATCCATTAAAAACGAAAAAAATATAAATAATGACTCCGTCGGTCAGAAATTAGTAAAAAGATGAGGCAAACAATTTTAAATCAAGCTAAAACTGAAATTCGAAGTCAAATTTTGCTCAGAGTCTTAGTAGGCCTATAGAAGGATAATTAAAATTAGTGATTAAACATAATAAGATGCGTCTTGGAAGAAATTCTGAAAATGCAAAAGGAAAAAAAATATAGTTCAGCAAATTAGGAGAGAAAATACTCTATATTTAAATAAGAAAAAATTAAATTTTTGGAATTAAGTAGGGTAGGAAAAGATTATTTAACAAGACTGTGGAGTGTTTTTTATTGATGAGGCCAAACATCCCCATGGCCCCCGGGAATCGAACCCAGGATCTCCACCTTTCCGGGGCATAGGCGTGCTATCCATTGCAACCAAGCCCACCGGACCCTCGACCCTCATCAATAAAAAACACACTCACAGTCTTGTTAAATATACCTATGACTTGTTAAGTATTTTGAGTACTATTATCTTATTCAAATTGCATAGATCTCGAGAAATATTTAGCTAAAAAAGTTATTATTTAAATTTTTTAAACAAAAAAACGAGTTACAAATTAAAAAACAAACAGTTAGAAAAAAAATCGCAAAAAGCTATCTTATAAGAGATCGAAAATAACAATATTTATATTTGTAAAAATTCATTTAAATAAAAAAGAATCTATGAAAATTTTTAGTCTTTTTTTCCGGAGTGATTTCATAGACTGGTAAAAATCATATAGATTAGCCAAAAAGAAAAAAAAAAAGGAATGAGTAGATAGATTAGTGTGATAAAAAAAGGGCATAGAAAAAAAAAATAAATTAATCAATTCGATAAAGTTAGATTTAAAAAAATTATTTACTCATACCCTCCTCTCGATTAATGAAATTAAAATTAAATAGGATGGCGTGCTGGAGAAGAGAGTTGTTCACAGTAAAACTTGTCTATTCTTTTTCATGAGCTAACGACGGACCCCTTCCGTTTTGGTCATAACAGCGGCGTTCATCAAACCATGTCTCTTCATCTATTGATTCAGAGTAGTATAAACATTTAGATATAGAAGAATTTTTCTTTTTTTGCCTACAGGCCTTAATTTTTCAGAATGGTATTTTGTCAGAATTCTTAACGTAGTAAATCAATACAGAGATTATATTTAATGCCTTGCTGTTTTTCCGTTTTATTGTCATTTTTTAGTTTTTAACCCAAGATTCGATTCTCGTTTGAAAAATCTCAAATCTTTAGAAATCTATCTCTATTTTTCATTTTTATAAAATCACCTGACATTATCCCTTCACAACAAAAGGTCTTCTCTTATTAATGTCTAATTAATTAACATATTAAAAAAATTCTGACAAAATACCAAATTAATGTCTGTAATATAAAAAACAAACAGCAAAAAGAAAGATTCTTGTATAACATAAAATTTTAATATCAAAAAGTTTCTAATTATACCGCATATATATTAGGGTGTCCGTTATTTCCCAAATTGCGTTTCATGATGCAAACGCCCCCTAAATTTTTAGGTTTTGACCTAAAAAAAAATATCAGACCCATCATCAACCCTTAATATTCATATTAAACCGTGCCTAAATCATAATCCATTTCCCATTGAAATAACATGGGATTTTTGCAGTTTATTTTATTCCACTGAAACAAATATACCTAAAAATACCGTCAGAACATTTTTTGTATAATTTAACGCTCTACAATAAAGGTCTGAATATTTTGTTCGATAAATTCAACCCCTTAAAAGCTATTCAAAGATTAAGTTGTATTCATTAAAACTATCGTTTTTTTTAATTTCCATCATAATTCTCATTTATATCTCAATTGAACTCACAGATGGATAAGAAAATAAAAAAATACAAGAATTAGATAAAATAAAGCATATTTTTTCTCATAAATTATAGTATCAAGATTTTTATCATACTTTTTCTATTTTTACAATTTTTTTGTAAAACATTCTTTAGTTGCAGGAGGATATTTGACTCTGCTGTATACAGAGCCAAATATCCTTCTACTAAGAGAACTAAAGAAAATGTTTTACAAAAAAAATTGTAAAAAAATAGAATCTTGATACTATAATTTATGAGAAAAAATATGCTTTATTTTTTTATCTAATTCTTGTATTTTTTTATTTTCTTATCCATCTGTATGAGTTCAATTGAGATATAAATGAGAATTATGATGGAAATTAAAAAAAAAACGATAGTTTTAATGAATACAACTTAATCTTTGAATAACTTTTAAGTGGTTGAATTTATCGAACAAAGTATTCAGACCTTTTTTGTAGAGCGTTAAATTTCCTACAAAATATGTTCTGACGGTATTTTTAGGTATATTTGTTTCAGTGGAATAAAATAAACTGCAAAAATCCCATGTTATTTCAATGGGAAATGGATTATGATTTAGGCACGGTTTAATAATTTTTTTTAGGTCAAAACCTAAAAATTTAGAGGGCGTTTGCAGAATGAAATGCAATTTGGAAAATAACGGACAGCCTAATATATATATATATATATATATATTAAAGACGAAATGAAACAAGACTTCTAATCGGCCCGAATTATTTATTTTTTCTCTGTCGACGTTTCGGGGACTAAACGTCACCCATCTTCAGGATAAAGGTGTTAAACAATTATTTTCTCTGTCTCCTTCATTTGTTATGTAAATTAGACTGTTAGTATATTTTATACTCTACAGTTTCCTCTGCGTGTACATTTCCTGAGCCACCATCAGAGTTAATATTAACTTTGTATTAAGGCCTTTCTCCACATTGTCTTTATATATATAAATATATATTATATATTAGAAATTCTGGTGTGACTTATGATAGAAATGGAGTTATAGTCTATATATATATATATACTTCGCATGGGAGGAGATTCCATTTCTTTGCTAAATATTCTAGAAGGTTTCCGCGACCTGGGGCGTATGCGAAGATAAGTTTTCTCGAGTTGAGTCGCGTTCAACAGATGCAGAGAGAAGGGTTCTGTTGAAGACCGTCATATAGCAGAAACGAAAGGGATGTATCTGTCGTTAATCCAAAAATGGTCTGTGAAAAAGAATTGACAAGTTTTCAATAATTCTCTTCTCCTGCTTTAAACACCAGAAAAAAAACTTAAGATAAACGAAAAAATATCAATTAAATACACATCACAATACAAGAACAATAGTATAGTAAAGAAAAATTAAGAAAATAGGTAAAATATTTAATAGTTCAGGAAGAAAATAATAACAAAATTTGGCTCCAATTTTATTTATTTCTTTAGCCTTTATTGAAGTTTGCATGTTGGTGAAAAAAAAAAATAAATTGATCAAAATAATAAACTTACCAAATAGCAAAGCGAGATGATGTTGAGTTATCTGGATTTCGAGAGTCTACTGTATATTTACATCTTGGAAGGAATTCTGAAATAAAATAAAAAACATATACTTATCATTAAAGTGAAAGTATTTGTAAATTAGTAGAAGATCATTTCAATTTATTAAAGCTTACCATTTAGATGATATTTATTCACTCTGAATTTTCTTTAAAATAATCACTCATAAAACAGAACGTCTTCTCTTTTTTTTTTTTTTTTTTTGGGGATAGATAATTCCATTTCCATTAGTCTCGTGCATCATAAAGAATAAAAAATGCAATTAGATTAAAATTATTTATCAATTATATATATATGATGTTGTGTTCTCCCATCATATCAGTTCTTTAGTCGAAATCACATCTAAAATTAAAAATATCAACATTAATAAACACATAAATAAATATGATAATGAATTAAAATTGAAAAGATATTTCAAAATAAAAAAATAGTAAGGATTTAATGAATTTAGTATTAGTGCTTAAAATGACACTTAAAATTTTTTAAAATAATTCAATAATCTAATATTCTATATAATTTGCATGTCAAAATGAAATTAAAAATTAATATAAAACGATTATAAGAGATGAAATTAATTAAAATGAGAATAAAATTTGATAGACAGACAGTGAAAGGTTATTATTTTGAATTAAGAGTTTGGAATATTTGTAGTGATTTATTTATTGAATTTATAGAAAATAATGATCATAAATCAATTAAACAAATGTTTAAATGAATTACTGACCTTAATAAATGAAAATCGATGAGATGGAATATTATTTAGTTGATGTGATGACATTTGTGAGTCGAGACTTGTTGCTGGCCAAAGTCATAGATGAGATTAAGAGACGCGCCATTCGCTATCGCTTTTCAATGTGGCCAAAGACATAGCAATCTAGCTTCGAAGTTATATTACTTTTTTGGAAAAAAAATTATAATTAAAATAAAGATAATTTAATATGAGTTGTTTTATTAATTTAGAAAATACTATATTTAATAAAATTCATAATTAATATAAATAATAAAATACAAGTGGAAATTTTTTATTTTCATAAAAAAATTTTTAAACCTAAATAATATCCTTAAAAGAAAGGTAAAATGATTTTTATGAGGTTTATTTTATTTTATTTGAGTTCCACCCCTTCCCTTTTCGGGTTTAGGGTCAAAATACATTATTTACAAAATTGATTTCTTTATTTCAAAGTGTTGTCTTCTATTCTTCCCGATTTTTATGAGGTAAAATTTTTACGCCAGGGAAAAATTTTGCCACCCTGCGGAAAAATTGTTTATAATTTCGTCAAAAAATTTTTGAGTTCGGCCCCCCCCCCCCCGAAAAAATTTCTAAATACGCTCAGATATATGCGAGTTGTAGATTTATGCTTTAATGAATTTTTAAAATTTTTCTTATGAAAAATCTAGTTTTGAGTTTCAATTTTTATTTGTTTTTCTCTTTGTCTTGTTTTCAATTTTTTGATTTAAAATATATCAATTCTGATGAATCGAATATTTCATCGTATAAGATGAAGATCTAGAGCAATGGTTCCCAACCGATGTGCCCCGGCACCCAAGGGTGCCGCGAGATATTTAGATAAAAAAAAAAAATAAAATAAAGAGGCGAAAAAATAAAGTTTTGCTAAAAAAAAAGGGCAAATGATTAAATTGGAAGCGGCAAAATTTTTCGTAGATCGGAAAAAAATTAAGCTTTGCCAAAAAAAAGGTTAAATGATTTTCACGCAAGGGAAAAAAAAAATTTGCCCCAGGGTGGAAAAAAATTTCGATTTGATAGGGAAAAAAAAGGAAGGGTGCCGCTAGTGTGGAATATTATTCCCAATGCACCTTTGGGGTGCCGTGGACATCAAAAGGTTGGGAAACGCTGATCTAGAGAATAGGAATCACTAATTAAAAAAAATCGATTTTTAAAAAATCTTCTAGTAAAACGGCTCTCCTGAAAATTAAGTACCTATTTATGTGGACGGTCACATATACTGATTTAGCCCTTTTAGATACAAATTTATAACAATAAATGAGAATAAAATAAAAAAATGCCGAAAAAGAATTTTTCTATTAGAGGCTCAATACCTGGCTGCATCCCCTCCCCAGTTACAATTAAAGAATATAAATATAAATGAATATACCATACACTGGTTTAAACAATTGAGTCATGATGCGTCTAATCGACTACAAGTTATGCTAGCCTAATGGCCCTTAAATAAATAGCTACTAGCTGCTCTTCTTCCTTCATCATGCTTCTCATTGTTGTTCGATGCCCTCCTTACTCGTGTACTGCGTAGGAAAGATCGGAGAAATGATTGCCATGGTAACAAAAAATAATTAACACTTTTCAAAGATTTTAGGCTGAACGAAACATCAGATTTTTGTATAAAAGTCTCCTTTGAGAGTTGGATTTGGAAAAAGTGAATAGATACATAGATTATACACAAATAAAGGAAGCGTTGATGTTATAAGAATTGATGGATTTTATTTAAACTTACCTTTAAATTTGCAATCATGGAAACCAAACACAAACTTGAGAAGCGAAATCTAGATAGTCTAGTAGTTGCCTTCAATCAAACAAATGATCTTCCCAAGAGATTTAAGGAACTCCTGGATAAAAGGAAATAGGAACAAGAGGGTTAGAATAGAAATAAACTCAGGGGAGGAAATAAAAAATGAATTTCTACAATGATTTACAAAATATATTAATTTAAAGAACAAAACAATAAAACTTTACAAAAATAAATGAACAATAGGGGGGGGGGGGGGGGGGCGGGGGGGGGGGGGAGTGGTGTTTGGGGGGGGTCCCCCCCCGGATAAAAAGTATTTAAAGGATCACTTTTGAACCCGACCATTTTTGATTTGGCTGAAACTTTGTCATCTTTTTATACCCTATTGAAAACGTGTCTGAGAATTTTTTTCAGATTTTTCGACCCAGCCAAAAAATAGTTATAGCATTTTCAAAAAACATCGACTTTTTTTTAAATAACTGTAAAATTGACAAAAATTAACTTATCGGGACGTTTTTTTTTGTTTTTTGAAATTTTTGTCTTTAAATGTACTTTTCAGAAATAAATATGACAAAATTTTACGGATTAATCTTGAACGTTTTTTTTTGACATTTTCGGAAAAAAACGAAAATTTCGGGATAAATGACACTTTTTTTTAATTTTTTTTTTTTTTTTAATAAAAAACTTTGATTTTTTTCTACAAATGCTCTGAAAATTTCAGAGTGGGATTATTTCGCGTTCTATTTTTTTTTTTTAATTGAAAAAAAAAAAATTTTTTCTTCTCCACTTATTTATCATGACGGTGCTCTTAAATTCTTCCAGGACTGTCCGAGATTCAGAAAATTGAAGAAAAATAATAATAATAATAGTTAGAGGCGATGAAAATCGAGAAAATTCCATTTATCCTGAAAAAATTAGAAATTAGTTGTGTATTCAACTACTGAAGAATTTGAAGCGTCAAGTAAAAAAAGTTTAGAAACATGGGCGTATCTAGGGGGGGGGGGGCGCCGGGGGGGGGGCCTGGCGCCCCCCCAGAAAGCTCCTTGCCCCAAGAAATATAATGTGCTTTCCAGGCTCACCGGAGGATAGCTGGTCCCATGGCCTCCCTTCAATTTTCTTGGGGCAAGGAGCTTTCTGGGGGCCAGGCAACCCCCTAGTACCCCATGTTTCTAAACTTTTACTTGACTCTTTAGTTCTTCAGTAGTTGACTCACACAACTAATTTCCCAATTTTTTCAAGATAAATGGAATTTCTCGATTTTCATCGCCTCTAACTATTATTATTATTATTATTTTTCTTCAATTTTCTAGAATCTCGGACAGTCCTGGAAAAATTAAGAGCCCGTCATGATCTATAAGTGGAGGAAAAAAATTTTTTTTTCAATTAAAAAAAAAATAGAACGCGAAATAATCCTTCTTCTGAAATTTTCAGAGCATTTGAAAAAAAAAAATCAAAGTTTTTAAAAAAAAAAAAATAATTCAAAAAAAATAAAGTCATTCATCCCGAAATTTTCGTTTTTTCCGAAAATGTCAAAAAAAAACGTTCAAGATAAATCCGTAAAATTTTGTCATATTTATTTCTGAAAAGTACATTTAAAGACAAAAATTTCAAAAAACAAAAAAAAACGTCCCGATACGTTAATTTTTATCAATTTTACAGTATTTAAAAAAAAAAGTCGATATTTTTGAAAATGCTATATCTATTTTTGGCTGGGTCCGAAAAAATCTGAAAAAAATTCTAGACTTTTCAATACGGCATAAAAGATGACAAATACCAAATCAAAAATGGTCGGTTCAAAAAGTGATCCTTTAGAAATACTTTTATATTGTTCATTTATTTTTAGTAAAGTTTATTGTTTGTTCTTTAAATTAATATATTTTTTAAATCATTGTAAGAAATTCTTTTTATTTCCTCACTGAGGTTTATTTCTATTCTAACCCTCTTTTCCTATTTCCTTTATCCAGGAGTTCCATAGAATTTCTTGGCAAATCATCTTATTTGAGCAAACTACTGAGACTATCTAGATTTCTTCTCAAGTTTTACATTTTGGTTTCACTATTTCAAATTTAAGAGGTAAGTTTAAAGTAAAATCCATCAATTCATAACCATCCTTTACTTATTAGTACATAATCTAATCTAATAATCTATTCACCTTTGTCCAAACAACTCTCAAAGGAGACTTTTATACAAAAAATCTGATGTTCGGTCTACCTAAAATCTTCGGAAAAGTGTTAATTATTTTTGTTACCATGGCAATCATTTCTCCGATCTTTACACTGAATTTCACGGTGGGAGGGCATCGAACAACATGAAAGCTTGATGAAGGAGAGGAGCCAGCTGTACTTTTTAAGGGCCATCTAGGCCTATAACTTGTGATCGATTAGAGTCATGACTCGTTAAACCAGTGTATGGTATATTCAATTTATATTCTTTAATTGTAACGAGAGGGGAATGCAACTGGTGTATTGAGCCTCTATATAGAAAAATTCACTTTCGGCATTTTTATTTTATTCTCATTTATTGTTATAAATTTGTCTAAAAAGGGCTAAATCAGTATGTGACACGTCCCATAAATAGGTATTTCAGGAGAGCCGTTTACTGAAGATTTTTAAAAATCGATTTTTTGATTAGTTATTCCTAATCATCTCCTAGATCAGTTCCCAACACTTTGATGTCCGGGCTCCCCAAAGGTGCATTTGGGAATGTATTCCACACTAGCGGCACCCTTCTTTTTTCCTACAAATCGAAATTTTTCCTCTCAGGAGACCAAGTGTTTTTTTCCCTTGCCTGAAAATCGGTGCTTTTTTGTAACCGCGGCAAAACTAATTTTCCGATCTCGAGAAATTTTGCCGCTACCAATTTAATCATTTGCCCTTTTTTTTTTTAGCCAAAAACTTTTATCTCTCTTTTATTTTATTTTTTTTTTTATCTAAATATCTCACTGGCACCCTTGGGTGCAAAATTTCGGTGGGACCATTATAGGATCTTCATCTTATACGATGAAATATTCGATTCGCTCAGGAATTGATATATTTTAGATCAAACAAATTGAAAACAAGACAAAGAGAAAAACAAATAAAAATTGGGAAACTCAAAACTAGAATTTTCATAAGAAAAATTTTAAAAATTCATTAAAGCATAAATCTACAACTCATATATCTGAGCGTATTTAGAAATTTTTCGGGGAAGTGGGGGCGAACTCAAAATTTTTTGACAGATTATAAACAATTTTTTCGCAGGGAAAATTTTCCCCAAATTTTTATACAAAATCCGCTATTTTCCAAAAATCGGAGAGAATAAAGACAACACTTTGAAATAAAGAAATCAATTTTGTAAATAATCTGTATTTTGACCCTAAACCCGAAAAGGGAAGGGTGGAACTCAAATAAAATAAAATAAACCTCATAAAAATCATTTTACCTTTCTTTTAAGGATATTATTTAGGTTTAAAAATTTTTTTATGAAAATAAAAAATTTCCACTTGTATTTTATTATTTATATTAATTATGAATTTTATTAAATATAGTATTTTCTAAATTAATAAAACAACTCATATTAAATTATCTTTATTTTAATTATAATTTTTTTCCAAAAAAGTAATATAACTTCGAAGCTAGATTGCTATGTCTTTGGCCACATTGAAAAGCGATAGCGAATGGCGCGTCTCTTAATCTCATCTATGACTTTGGCCAGCAACAAGTCTCGACTCACAAATGTCATCACATCAACTAAATAATATTCCATCTCATCGATTTTCATTTATTAAGGTCAGTAATTCATTTAAACATTTGTTTAATTGATTTATGATCATTATTTTCTATAAATTCAATAAATAAATCACTACAAATATTCCAAACTCTTAATTCAAAATAATAACCTTTCACTGTCTGTCTATCAAATTTTATTCTCATTTTAATTAATTTCATCTCTTATAATCGTTTTATATTAATTTTTAATTTCATTTTGACATGCAAATTATATAGAATATTAGATTATTGAATTATTTTAAAAAATTTTAAGTGTCATTTTAAGCACTAATACTAAATTCATTAAATCCTTACTATTTTTTTATTTTGAAATATCTTTTCAATTTTAATTCATTATCATATTTATTTATGTGTTTATTAATGTTGATATTTTTAATTTTAGATGTGATTTCGACTAAAGAACTGATATGATGGGAGAACACAACATCATATATATATAATTGATAAATAATTTTAATCTAATTGCATTTTTTATTCTTTATGATGCACGAGACTAATGGAAATGGAATTATCTATCCCCAAAAAAAAAAAAAAGAGAAGACGTTCTGTTTTATGAGTGATTATTTTAAAGAAAATTCAGAGTGAATAAATATCATCTAAATGGTAAGCTTTAATAAATTGAAATGATCTTCTACTAATTTACAAATACTTTCACTTTAATGATAAGTATATGTTTTTTATTTTATTTCAGAATTCCTTCCAAGATGTAAATATACAGTAGACTCTCGAAATCCAGATAACTCAACATCATCTCGCTTTGCTATTTGGTAAGTTTATTATTTTGATCAATTTATTTTTTTTTTTCACCAACATGCAAACTTCAATAAAGGCTAAAGAAATAAATAAAATTGGAGCCAAATTTTGTTATTATTTTCTTCCTGAACTATTAAATATTTTACCTATTTTCTTAATTTTTCTTTACTATACTATTGTTCTTGTATTGTGATGTGTATTTAATTGATATTTTTTCGTTTATCTTAAGTTTTTTTTTCTGGTGTTTAAAGCAGGAGAAGAGAATTATTGAAAACTTGTCAATTCTTTTCACAGACCATTTTTGGATTAACGACAGATACATCCCTTTCGTTTCTGCTATATGACGGTCTTCAACAGAACCCTTCTCTCTGCATCTGTTGAACGCGACTCAACTCGAGAAAACTTATCTTCGCATACGCCCCAGGTCGCGGAAACCTTCTAGAATATTTAGCAAAGAAATGGAATCTCCTCCCATGCGAAGTATATATATATATATAGACTATAACTCCATTTCTATCATAAGTCACACCAGAATTTCTAATATATAATATATATTTATATATATAAAGACAATGTGGAGAAAGGCCTTAATACAAAGTTAATATTAACTCTGATGGTGGCTCAGGAAATGTACACGCAGAGGAAACTGTAGAGTATAAAATATACTAACAGTCTAATTTACATAACAAATGAAGGAGACAGAGAAAATAATTGTTTAACACCTTTATCCTGAAGATGGGTGACGTTTAGTCCCCGAAACGTCGACAGAGAAAAATAAATAATTCGGGCCGATTAGAAGTCTTGTTTCATTTCGTCTTTAATATATATATATATATATATATATTAGGCTGTCCGTTATTTTCCAAATTGCATTTCATTCTGCAAACGCCCTCTAAATTTTTAGGTTTTGACCTAAAAAAAATTATTAAACCGTGCCTAAATCATAATCCATTTCCCATTGAAATAACATGGGATTTTTGCAGTTTATTTTATTCCACTGAAACAAATATACCTAAAAATACCGTCAGAACATATTTTGTAGGAAATTTAACGCTCTACAAAAAGGTCTGAATACTTTGTTCGATAAATTCAACCACTTAAAAGTTATTCAAAGATTAAGTTGTATTCATTAAAACTATCGTTTTTTTTTAATTTCCATCATAATTCTCATTTATATCTCAATTGAACTCATACAGATGGATAAGAAAATAAAAAAATACAAGAATTAGATAAAAAATAAAGCATATTTTTTCTCATAAATTATAGTATCAAGATTCTATTTTTACAATTTTTTTGTAAAACATTTTCTTTAGTTCTCTTAGTAGAAGGATATTTGGCTCTGTATACAGCAGAGTCAAATATCCTCCTGCAACTAAAGAATGTTTTACAAAAAAATTGTAAAAATAGAAAAAGTATGATAAAAATCTTGATACTATAATTTATGAGAAAAAATATGCTTTATTTTTTATCTAATTCTTGTATTTTTTTTATTTTCTTATCCATCTGTGAGTTCAATTGAGATATAAATGAGAATTATGATGGAAATTAAAAAAACGATAGTTTTAATGAATACAACTTAATCTTTGAATAACTTTTAAGGGGTTGAATTTATCGAACAAAGTATTCAGACCTTTATTGTAGAGCGTTAAATTTACTACAAAATATTCTGACGGTATTTTTAGGTATATTTGTTTCAGTGGAATAAAATAAACTGCAAAAATCCCATGTTATTTCAATGGGAAATGGATTATGATTTAGGCACGGTTTAATATGAATATTAAGGGTTGATGATGGGTCTGATATTTTTTTTTAGGTCAAAACCTAAAAATTTAGGGGGCGTTTGCATCATGAAACGCAATTTGGGAAATAACGGACACCCTAATATATATGCGGTATAATTAGAAACTTTTTGATATTAAAATTTTATGTTATACAAGAATCTTTCTTTTTGCTGTTTGTTTTTTATATTACAGACATTAATTTGGTATTTTGTCAGAATTTTTTTAATATGTTAATTAATTAGACATTAATAAGAGAAGACCTTTTGTTGTGAAGGGATAATGTCAGGTGATTTTATAAAAATTAAAAATAGAGATAGATTTCTAAAGTTTGAGATTTTTCAAACGAGAATCGAATCTTGGGTTAAAAATAAAAAATGACAATAAAACGGAAAAACAGCAAGGCATTAAATATAATCTCTAGTTAATTTATACATTAAAAAATTCTGACAAAATACCATTCTGAAAAATTAAGGCCTGTAGGTAAAAAAAAGAAAAATTCTTCTATATCTAAATGTTTATATATCTGAATCAATAGATGAAGAGACATGGTTTTGATGAACGCCCTGTTATGACCAAAACGAAGGGGTCCGTCGTTAGCTCTGAAAAAGAATAGACAAGTTTTATTTGAACAACTCTCTTCTCCAGCACGCCATCCTATTTAATTTTAATTTCATTAATCGAGAGGAGGGTATAGTAAATAATTTTTTTAAATCTAACTTTATCGAATTGATTAATTTATTTTTTTTTTCTATGCCTTTTTTTATCACACTAATCTATCTAATTTCATATTTTTTTTTTTTTTTTTTTGCTAATCTATATGATTTTTACTAGTCTATGAAATCACTCCGGAAAAAAAAGACTAAAAATTTTCATAGATTCTTTTTTATTTAAATGAATTTTTACAAATATAAATATGTTATTTTCGATCTCTTATAAGATAGCTTTTTGCGATTTTTTTCTAACTGTTTGTTTTTTAATTTGTAACTCGTTTTTTGTTTAAAAAATTTAAATAATAATTTTTTAGCTAAATATTTTTCGAGATCTATATATTTGAATAAGATAATAGTATTCAAAATACTTAACAAGTCATAGGTATATTTAACAAGACTGTGAGTGTTTTTTATTGATGAGGGTCGAGGGTCCGGTGGCCTGGTGCAATGGATAGCACGCCTATGCCCCGGAAAGGTGGAGATCCTGGGTTCGATTCCCGGGGGCCATGGGATGTTTGGCCTCATCAATAAAAAACACTCACAGTCTTGTTAAATAATTTTTTTACCTATTTAATTCCAAAAATTTAATTTTTTTCTTATTTAAATATAGAGTATTTTCTCTCTAATTTGCTAATTATATTTTTTTTTCCTTTTTATTTTCAGAATTTCTTCCAAGATGCATCTTATTATTTTAATCACTAATTTTAATTATCCTTCTATAGGCCTACTAAGACTCTGAGCAAAATTTGACTTCGAATTTTATTTTACGCTTGATTTAAAATTGTTTGTTATCTTTTTACTAATTTCTGACCGACGGAGTTATTATTTATATTTTTTTCGATTTTAATATTTTCTACTTTTATTTACTAGTCAGAAGTTCTAAATTTTTTTAGATCAGTGGAGAGTTTATGATTTGGGAATCAAGAAATTTATTTTTTTATAAATAACTTAGGCCAATTAAAAATTATTACAAATTAAATTCTCTTTTATTTATTTAATAAGACTTCATAATCTCTATATAATTACAATATAAATGCATTTTTTTGTTTACAGATATGCGGATGGATCGAGGATTCGTAAGAGTGCATTGGTAGCCTGGTCTTCGTAAGACGAACTTGCGAATATAACGTTGACGAGAGAGAAGACTACACAATCTTTGTGAGTATTAAATATTCAATAATTTATTGAGCCCATTTCTCTTACTAGTGCAATTGCCAAAATTCTTTTAGACTTTATCAATATATAATTATTTATCATAATTTTGATGGGGAGAACAAAGCAGTTGGAGCAATGAAACAAAATCTCATCAGTTACTTAAAAAAATACTTTAATTACACTTTGCTACAAGAAAAAAAACCCCGGGAAAATTCCTTCAGATTCTTAAGTCTCCTGAATCCAAATATGACCTCCGTTTTCCCCCACCACGTACCGTTTTCGGGGGGTAGCCCCCTACTTATTTCCACCCCTTTTCGTTAATTATAGGGCCACAAAAAAATTTGGAGGGATGAAAAGGAATATTTTAGCCTTAACATTTCTTCAGAAGGTCTCGAGAAGTGAAAAAGTTAAAAAACATTAACATTTGGATCCAAGGGGGGGATGTGGGGGAGGGATTTTGTCCCTTAAAATGCAAAAAAATCATTAAAAATGATCGATTTTTTCCAATTTTTTCACTGATTTTCTACATATTCCAGCTGACAGACCCACCTCACCCTTCCTTAAACATCCCTCAACTAAAAAAAAATATATAGGACAAAGCGGGTGGAGTGTGGGCGATTCCGAAGCCCTTGCAAGAAGAATTTTTTCAATTATTGACAAGAAATAATTTCTACCCCTCTAAATAAAATATGGAAATATTGAAGGATATAGAAGAATCCGTATATTTAACTTTAAATTTGTAAAGATCAGCCCAAAAAAATGAAAGTTAGCCGCATATTTGCCAATTTGACCAACTGAGCTGTGAATCTTCCATCTTCTTGCAAGGGCTTCGGAATCGCCCACACCCCACCCGCTTTGTCCTATATATTTTTTTTAGTTGAGGGATGTTTAAGGAAGGGTGAGGTGGGTCTGTCAGCTGGAATATGTAGAAAATCAGTGAAAAAATTGGAAAAAATCGATCATTTTTAATGATTTTTTAGCATATTAAGCGACAAAATCCTCCCCCCCACATCCCCCCCCTTGGATCCAAATGTTATGTTTTTTAACTTTTCACTTCTCTAGACCTTCTGAAGAAATGTTAAGACTAAAATATTCCTTTTCATCCCTCCAAATTTTTTTCGTGGCCTTATAATTAACGAAAAGGGGTGGAAATAAGTAGGGGGATCTCCCCTGAAAACGCTACGTGGTGGGGGAAAACGAAGGTCATATTTAGATTCAGGAGGTCATTTTACTTAAGAATCTGAAGGAATTTTCTCGGGGCCAGAAAAAAGTTTCATTTTGTAGTACAGTGTTATCCATCCCCACCTAAAGTAATAAAAGAATATACAGCGTTGTCGTCGGTGTATATTTCTTAATTTTCCAAGCCAACTCAGACGTAGGATAAATACATTTTTGTCAGAAATTTTTATTTCATTGCTGCAATCTGCTTTGAACCTGCCTCATCATAATTAATTGATTCACACTTTTCTTAAATTTGACTAATCAATCCAGATGTTCATTTTCTTTTATTTTTAAAATAATTATGATTATTATCAGAAGCATTTCTCATAATGCAGCTTCGGCAAACAAATTTAAACAATTGTTTTTTTTTTAGGCTATTTCGCTTTTATTTAAGCCTCTTCAGTCATTGCAAATTTATTGGAGGATATTTTGCATTATATATATGTTACGCTGCTTTTTTCGTGAGATGGGCATTTCGCCAGAGGGCTTGCCGAATTTCATGAAATAAGCAATTTCGTCGATTCGGCGTAACATATATATAATTCATAATCACCTCCAATAAATTCTCAATGACCTAAGGTCTGAAGATGCTTAAATAAAAGCTTAAAAATTAAACATTCCACATTTATTCGTAAACAAATACAATTGTTTCAATTTATTTGCCAACACTTATTCTTCATTATTACCTTAAATGACTAGATTAATACAAATTTCATTTTCACATTTCGGGATTCAATTTAAAGATAATGAAAATATGAAATATAATGAAACAAGGTGCACCTTAATAATCTAATACAATAATTTGATCAAGAGACATCAAAAAATGCAAAAACGAAACTAATTTTTTATTTTAAATTAACTCCGTGTATTAATAGGTAAAGCAAGTAAAATTAGACTGCTGCAAACACTGATCTTTTCCATCTTTTTGTATAGGTCCGAGACGTGGACTGTTCTAAGAATAAACCAAGACAGCATAAACGCCTTTTACCATTAAATGTGGCGCTGGAGACGACTGCTCAGGATTCCTCGCACCCATAGCTCTATCCTCGAGGAGCTGGGGGTGGAAATGAGCCTGGAGGCAATTGTTTCTGATCGAATCCTGCAACATGCTCAGAGAAATTGCCCTCGATAAGATCATTATAGCGAGCGAGCAAAGTTCAGGGAAAAACCACTCAAATCACCATGGATTGACCAGTTGAAATCATTCACAGGCAGTCCGCTTCGGGTTTCAAAACCGAGGGCGTTGAATAGAGAGGAATGGCGTCTGACCGATGCAAGAACGATCTTTCCAATGACCATGACACGTCAACTTGACGTTTACGACTACGAGACGCGAAGAGGAAGTCAATCTGCAATTCTTGTTATTCTCATCTCGTGAGTTTATTTATTTTCTTACCTTTCCAGTATCATTTGTGACCGTCCTCATGAAAAGGTGCCAAATCTTCATCGGGGTCAAAATTTAGTTTTTATGCTTTCTGTACAGAACACATCCTGCTGAACAAGCCGGTATTTTTACTATTTTTTTTATCATTTTTTGTTTGGAAAATATGAATTTTTAAAATATTGGTTATGAAAAACCTAGTTTAGAGAAAAATGAGTTTAAAGTTTGTTTGGTTCCTTTTCTCTTATCTCACCTTTGTCTTGTTTTTTCAATTTTTTTATATAAAATACATCGAATCGGATGAATCAAATATTTCATCATACAAGTATAAGATGAAGAACTAGAGAATCGGAATCAATAATAAAAAAAAAATCATTTTCTTGAACTTTTTTACTAAATCGGCTCTCCTGAAAATTTAGCCCAGTGTAGATTTGGTACCTTTTCATGTGGAAGGTCACATATATCGCCTGCTGAGAATCATGGTATCGAAAGTCTGAAATTGAACTTCTTCTTCTTTCGCTGTGGCTTATCCCTATTTTTTTTTTTTTTTTTTTTTTTTCTAGGGGTCGCTCATTTTTATTTTCCCTCTCCACAATGTCCTATCCTGCGCATCCTCAAACTCCAATCCCTTCTGCCTGCAGTCCTCAGTCACACAGTCCATCCATCTTCTTTTGGGCCTACCCCTTGGTCTCTTTCCTTCCACATTCAAATTTAATATTCTCTTCCCCACATATTCCTCTTCTCTTCTCATCACATGACCAAACCATCTCAGCCTACTTTCCTGGATCTTTTTGGATACCTCCACCACCCCTGCCATTTCTCGGATCTTCTCATTTCTTACTCTATCCCTTCTTGTTTTTCCCAATGCCAATCTCACCATTCTCATTTCGGCCACATCCAACTTTCTTTCCTGTGCTTTCTTTATCGGCCAGGTCTCACTGCCATAGATCATTGCGGGTCGCACTACCGTTTTAAAAATTTTCCCCTTAGCCTTACCAAGTCTGAAATTGAACAATTAAAGAAAAGGCGTTTGAAAGTTTTATAAACATATAGACTAAATTTAAATAGCCGGGCAATAAATGAATGGGCCAGAATCAATGGCAAAGAATGGAAATATGTTTTAGCCACTTTGACAATCAAAAGAGAAGACGTTTTAACAACTTTTGGTAGGCTTAACTCAAAAATTGATATTTCGGACTTTCGCCACTATGATTCTCAACAGGCAATATATATTTATGGAAGGGTTTTGAAGGGCATTCAGCCATAAATAAAACACGCTCGATTCTCTGTGAATGTTCAAATGTTTCGGGCAAAATTTATTCACCCGTCCACAGTGAACAAATCTATTGAGAGAGTTAAGTCTCTATAATTATAGATAACAGTAAGTCTACTTATTTAATGTAATTAAATAATATGATGATATATGAGTTTGAAAGTTTTTCTAATATTAAAATTTGCTATTTTCATAGGTCTAGATACAATCAAATAATGATGGGGGTTTGAATATTCACATAAAGTATTTTATTTTTGGCTGCATGCACTTCCACCACATCCTTTCATATTTTCAGCCGTTAAATATCATTATATATATATATGCGAAGATAAGTTTTCTCGGGTTGAGTCGCGTGTGATGTTGAGATTTACTCGACGTTTCGGCTCTCCTTTTGGAGCCATTTTCAAGAATATGGAATTAGGGGGAATTGTTGGGGTGGTTTGTTTACGGGGTCGCAGTCTTGCTGGTCCCCAGGTCAATTTGGATGCCTCAGAGGCTTGGTTTGGTCTCTGAGAGCAGGAGGAAGGTTGAGTGTGTGTAATTGCGTTTGTGTTCGGTTTAGGTTGACTACGGGGCCTCAATCTGCCTCCCCAAGTCGATGTGTTATTGGTTTGGTTAGTGGATGTGTTAGGAGCTTGGGTTTGTTTCTGAGATTTAGACTGGGTGTGTGTGTGTGATCGTGTCTGTGTCGTCAGCCAGCCAGCGAGCAGTCAAGACCTCGAGCGCCATAGCAGTAAGAAAAACCAAAACACAAATCACTTCGACCATCAACACGCAAACCGCCACCACACAACCCAACACATCTCAAAGGCAAACACAAGCCTCGGAAACATCCAGCAATACATCGACTGGGGGGAGTAGGCAGATTGAGGCCCCAAAGTCAACCTAAATTAAACACAGACACGATCACACACACACAATCTAATTCTCAGAAACAAACCCAAGCTCCTAACACACATCCACTAACCAAACCAATAACACATCGACTTGGGGAGGCAGATTGAGGTCCCGTAGTCAACCTAAACCGAACACAAACGCAATTACACACACTTAACCTTCCTCCTGCTCTCAGAGACCAAACCAAGCCTCTGAGGCATCCAAATTGACCTGGGGACCAGCAAGACTGCGACCCCGTAAACAAACCATCCCAACAATTCCACCCTAATTCCATACTCTTGAAAATGGCTCCAAAAGGAGAGCCGAAACGTCGAGTAAATCTCAACATCACACGCGACTCAACCCGAGAAAACTTATCGTGTATGTGACTGAACTCCTCCTAAACGACTGAACCATTTATGATGAAATTTTATGTGATGTTTGTAGGAGAATCCCGGACAAGTTTTGTTTCACAAATAACAATAAGTTAATGAGTAATTAACCGGTAAAATAAGAAAAAAATAAAAATTAGGAGAAAGGGTTGCCATGGTAACAAAATATAAATATTTACCCATGTTTACAATTTTTTTACATTTATTTACATTTTGAATTCTAAAATATCGGCGTAAATTTTTTGTTTGTGTATCGGGAGAATCCCGGAAGAGGATATGATTCACAAAAATCTTAAGTTAATGAATAATTAACCGTTAAAATAATATCTATATATAAAAATGAAAAGGGAAAATGTCATGTACCGGTATGTATATAAGTAGGCGCAGCCCCTGGCTAGACGGAGAGGCCCCGCCGAAGGCGCGGCTTTGCGTCTAGTATATATATATATATATATATATATATATACATACAACACCTGAGGTGATCCTTTTTATTATTGGGGAAATATAAGCTGAAAATTTTAATTATTCTCATACATAATCATAATAAATATTCTTTAAAAGTAAAAAGGATTAACATTTATATCTTCTTCTGTCCTCGCCCTTATTATTCCCGCGGTGCGGGTCAGCGGACCTTATTCTGCCTCTCCACTCCCCCTATCCAATGCTGTTGTCTCCGACAGGCTAAGCTCGGTCATATCTCTCCTGACCCGGTGATGCCAAGTCATCCTAGGTGCTCCTCTTCGTTGTCGCCCCATATCGTACGCCGTCCTCGCCACACCACTACTCTAAGGATTAACATTTAAATACAGCTTCTTAATTTTGATAATACTATTTCGATTTTACATTAAAAAAAAATACGTATAGAATAGAACAAGTGGGTGGCCAAGCTCCTTGATTGTCCGAGACATTTTTCAAAATTTGAAATTTTTTTCCCGAGCCGCAATTAAATTCGTATTTAAAAAGGTACAAAAAAAATTTCGGCGAAATTTTTGGCCGCTCTACGGAAAATTTTTTCTTCCCCTCCCGTGATAATTATTTTACCTTTTTTTAGGGTGGCGAATTTTTTGCCCCTCCTGTGGAAATGATTTTACCCTTTTTATTTTTTTTTTAGCAAACTAAATTTATTCCGTCTCTTTTTGGAAAACGAGATTTTTTCG
>JAKCPI010005276.1:0-26689 GCA_023213315.1 Euborellia annulipes | reverse complement strand
ATGAACAAAAAAAAAAAAAATAATAAAGAGGCGGGAAAAAAAGTTAGCGATCGTGAATCTTTTTAAACTTTTCCCTTTTCTTGACGTTCAGAAATATTAAGGCTAAAATAATTCCTTTTAATCCCTCCATATTTAATTCATGGCCCTTCGATTAAGAAGGTGGAAATAACATAAGTAGGGGGCTCCCCCAAAAAACGGTACGCGGTGAGGGAAAACGGAGGTCATATATGGATTCAGGAGGTCATTTTACTTAAGAATCTGATGAAATTATTTCGGAATTCGAAAAAAAATTTCATTACCCCTATTAGTGTTATTTTGAAAATCAATGTGATGTGCCTCTTAATCATATTCGTTTTCCCATGCACCATGAAAACCGTTGGTTTTACTAAAGAATGTTAAAGGACTTTTTCTTAGTAAATTTAATGCTCTTCAGAATTACTGATGAACTTTTTTGTTGGACTAACCGTCTAGGAGTTACAGATGTTAATAGTCAAATTTAGGGGAATCGATGAACTTTAGGGCCGATGAGGCAGGTCTTATCGTTATCCGATCGAGCTCAAACTTTCTCAATCTACTTTTTACACCAATTGTCAACTTTTTAAGAGGTTCCCGCCTGAAAATACAGCCTAAAAATTTTCTCCCCTTATACCTTGTAACCACCCTAATATACATACATTCATTAAATAATTGTTTTGTTAATAAATCGTCATAATTGGAGGGCTGAATATGGCTTTGTTGATCATAGCCGAAACGTTCCGAAATAGAGTGTTAACAAAATAGATGCTTTATTATTGGCTGCATCCTCTTTTTATAAAATTAATCTAATTGTATAACAGCCAGAATTCGATATATATTATATATTTCATTTTTCTATTCTCTCAATATTTTTTTCAAATTCCACGGGTTTTAATAACAATAATACTTTTAGTTAATATTTATAATTTTCTCCTTTGTTTCAGATGGGTGGTTGGGAGTGGGGGCTGCACTTCGGCGTTCTTCGAATGCAACCAAGTGAATTCTTCAGTACGTAAATATTTAATTAAATCCATTCAAAATAATTACTCAAAGATATAGGAAAAATATGATTTTCTTTTTTTTTTAGTCAAGGGCATCATTATAAAAATTTAGAAATATTATTTCTCATCATTCTTAATGCCGTGGTGGCATGAAAATTTCAAGTTAAAATAAATAGAAATGCATAACAAGAAAACAGTGACTTTGATAAATCGGATCCAAAACGTCAACTCAAATAAATAAATATATTTTTATTTTGATAAATAAAATAAAATATCAAATCTTAAGTAGGCCTATTAATTTTTTTTTTTTTTTAATCACGCTAATTTCTTGATATTAATTTTTAAATTTATTTTTTTTTTAGGTGGCACACCTCAAAAAGAATAAAACAAACAAAATAAGAAAATATTCACTCAATTTTTTTCACTATAACATGTCGCCATATTATTCCCTCTAATAAAGTGAAATAATTAAGAAAAATTATATTCAAATATAAACATCAATGAACTTCTTTAGAAATAAAAATGAATATTTGAATTCTGTGAATAGACTCTACCTATTGCTTCGTTCTGGTAAACTTGATAGCAATATAAGAATTGGGCAAATTTATCATTGATCCTCAATATCTTAATGAATCTTTAAAATCATCTTGCATCAATCAAACTCTACAATCAGCCATAAACATCATGATTTGCCCAAGAACACTTTTGGAGGATAGGGAGGGCTGTAAGGGGAGATGTGGAGGCCCTTTAAAGAAAAATCAACTTGAGAAACAGGTATGTTGATCTTGGCATCATTGTTACCTTTTGATAGGTGAGACAGATTCTTAAAGATATCCTTTTTGCAGATTTGACCACTGCAACTGGAAAAATCTGGTGTGACAAGCTCACAGAACACAACTTTCGATTACCGAAGGTAAGGAGAAAGTTGTGTGCTTGTGTCACACCAGATTTGTGCGACAAATATTTAGTTCCCGACATGACAGTACCGGAACATATGAATTCAGATGTAAAATTTATAAGTATGGGAAAATATTTATATTTTGTTACCATGGCAACCATTTCTACTATCCTTCCCTATGAAATACAAGAGTAAAGTGGTCTTCAGAAGATTGCAAAATGAGAATATACATTTTAAAGAACATCTAAAAAATAATTGATTTTTGAATTAAAAAAAAAATCGTTGGAGCAAATTTTGAGAAAATCGAAAAAAACTGAAAAAGTACATCAGTAAAGTACTAGTACTCTTTGGCCGATTTTGTTTAAAAGCTTATTTTTCGGTCCCGGGGGTGTTTAACTTAAATATAAAATTTCAACCTCGTAGCTCAATTCCTTCATGCTTAAAATTGAACACACTCACACACACACACCCACCCACCCACACACACAGACCATGTCGCGAAAACCACTTTTTTTGGATTCAGGGGACCTCAAAACGTGAAGATCCATCAAAATCTCGACATCGAATTTTTGACATGAATCCAATACTTTCTCTATATATATATATATTACATATATACATAGGTAAGAGAAAGTAATAAGCTGAATTGAAAAGGGAATCCGTCGAATGACCTCAACTCCTTCTGAAGGTGAATATTTTAGGCTTCTACTGAGAATAATCACATAAACATACAAATTCATAAATTTAATATCTGTTTTTAATTTTTAATTATTTTTTTTTAGAATTTGAGAACTTCAGCAAAGGCAGCATCGGCAGCAAAGGAAATTTTTGCCTGGCTTGGAGAGAATAGGGTGAGTTATGCAAACAGGATTTTTTTAGCCTGCGGCTTCTTGTCGTGAAACGACAATATCTTTCATTTTAAGTCTGTGTTAAAGATTCGTTGTTGTTGTTGTTGTGTTTATCTATAGGTGTCCACTAATCTTGAGCTAGTTCGCTTTGTTTAGATCTCTTGATTTGTTTTTACTTTCTCTTACCTATGTATATATAAATGAAGAGAACATTTTTACATAAGAGTGTATCATTATCATCTATTGGTATCAACTCATCGAATTTTGTTGTTTTCGATCTATTTATATACACAGTAAGTAAATACAAATTAAAGGTGCCCTTTCTGGTCTTTGAGAGTTGGGTACGCCACTGTTTATTTGAACTTGTGGTGGGTAATCAGTTCAATAATTTTTTTTTTTTTTTTAAGGCTTTTTCGGCATCTAAGGCCATTTAGATCCCATCCCCATTTATTTCAAATGATTTGTAGTCAATTCAAATGAAATAAATTTTTCTCGCTTGGGATGGGAAGCGAACCCGGGACCCTAGGCTTCTCGTAGCTAGTGTCTTCTCTCTGAGCCACGGGTCACGGGCTATATATTTTTAATACATTTTATAAATACGTATTGTGAAGTGCACATAAAAGAAGTTTTCAAGATTAATTTTTAAAGCAACAAAATTTCAAAGGTAAGTAAATTTTCATTAAGTGAGAAATTAAAATATGGAAACTAATATATATTTTTTTTTTCAGGTAAATTACTTTTGGTAAGGATTGGTGGGCTATGAGGGGAGGAGGAGGCCCAAAAAAAAAATCTGGTGTGACTGGCGCACAGCACACAACTTTCTCTTACCTTCGGTAATCGAAAGTTGTGTACTGTGCTTGTCACACCAGATTTTTTGTGTCAACATGGATTTAGTTCCCGACAGTACGGAACATTTGAATTCAGATGTAAAATTTATAAGTATGGGAAAATATTTATATTTTGTTACCATGGCAACCATTTCTCCTATCTTTCCTATGAAGCACAAGAGTAAAGTGTGCTTCAAACAATTTTGAGGGCAAAACGAGAATATACATTTGAAAGGGCATCTAAAAAATAATTGATTTTTGAATTTTAATCAAAAATCGTTAGAGCGAATTTTGAGAAAATCGAAAAAAACTGAAAAAGTACATCAGTAAAGTACTAGTACTCTTTGGCCGATTTTGATTAAAAGCTTATTTTTCCGGTCCCGGGGGGTGTTTAACTTAAATATAAAATTTCAGCCTCATAGCTCAATTCCTTCATGCTTAAAATTGAACACACACACACACACAGACAGACACACAGACACACAGACAGACACACAGACAGACAGACCATGTCGCGAAAACCACTTTTTTGGATTCAGGGGACCTCAAAACGTGAAGATCCATCAAAATCTCGACATCGAATTTTTGACATGAATCCAATACTTTCTCTCTCTATATATATTAACATATATCTAGAGGTAAGAGAAAGTAAAAAACAATCTTACGGTTATTCGAATTATAAATAGAATAGAATAGAATAGAATTTCTATTCTATTCTAGAGAGAGAAAGTATTGAATTCATGTCGAGATTATATATTTTTCATGCGCTCGGGTCTCTGCGCCTCTTGACCTGCTCCGCCCCCACCCCGCATTTCGGGGTCAGCGAGGGTGTTATTTCCGCCCCTGGAAATAAAATTACTGACGATTTTTTGAAGTGACCCTTTCGACAGATCAGCGTTTTGGTTGCATATGCTCAAGGCCGAAGCGTTTACTTTTGCCTCAGTGAACGAAGAGTGATTATTTCTCGCCATTTCTTTAAAGCTTAACTTTTATTACAATGTTGGGTAGCGAGGATGCAGCCAAAGAGGTTTTGGAACAAAGAAGAAAAACACCAATTCCAATAAGAGACGTTTCGGCGAAAATTTTATTTTGCCATCTTCAGTCGTTCAGGAATTTTTCATGTTCATATTCAATATGAACATGTGTCATTTGGCCAATTCGGTTTTTTAAAAATTTCCACTTTGAGGGCAGTATTAATAAAAGTATTAATACCTCGAAACTCTCTGAGCCATTGCCCTCAAAGTAGAAATTTTTCAATATGAACATGAAAAATTCCTGAACGACTGAAGATGGCAAAATAAAATTTTCGCCGAAACGTCTCTATTGGAATTGGTGTTTTTCTTTAAAAAATAACACGTCCATGTTTTAAGATCTGGTTTTAGTAACATTAATAACCTGAGGAAAATAATTAATAAAGATCTGATACTTCAGAATGATTTTTTTTTTTACAATAATTCTAAAAAGAGATTTTTTTTTATTTATCGCCAGTAAAATGCCAGCAACCCTTACAAACTGAAAAAGAATTATTTGAGCTTCTACTCACTACTCATATGCGTGGGTCCATATTTATTCCAAACTTCTATTTAATTATTATTTATATTATTTTTGACAATTACTCAACACATTTAATGAAGCTTTATGTGTACCTTTATCTCTTTTACAAAAGATATCGAATATTTTATAACTTTTCTGCGCATATAAATCTTGTCTTTATATTTATTAAAAAACTTTTCGGGGTCATGAAATTTATGGGGGTTGAAAAATATAAATAGAGAGCCATGTTTAAATAAATATTCATCCTCTTTATCGATGCTCTCCATATGTCGAGTGGCTATAATTGGCAAAATTGATTTTTACACCAGCTTTGTAGAATCAATAAACATCCTTTATAATGCAAATTATCACGCTCTCTTTATTAATTTGTATGTATAATTATTTATAAATAAAAAAGAAATCTATAAAAATATAATTCATACTGAATTGATGAGAGACTATAAAAATCAGGCCACTGATATGTTTTTGCACCTTAACTAGAACACCGATAAGAGAGCACTCTGTCCTTGACTTATTTTCAAAAGTTGAATCTTTGGCTGATAGTGAATAGCGATAATCTTTGAGTGTTTCCACTATTAGCTCATTTCTTGATAGGCATTGATCCTGATGGCGGCTTGTAGAGTGAGCGACAATATTAAGTCCCACCCATGCGTTTTCTACTTGTGATTATTTCAATGTTTTTATAAAAGAAAATGAATATTTTTATTGGAAATTATCTAGGTTTGAACCATGAAAGTTTCCATTAAAAAATATTTATTATTTTTTTAAAAACAATGAAATAATCACAAATAGAAAATATTGTCCCTCACTGTACTTCAGTCATTGACATTAGATCTTTTTCGACATCTGAGGTTATTAAGATCCAGCTCCTATATTATTATATTAATTAGCAGTTAATATTCTTCTTTTTTTGACTTATCCTATTTCGGGATCGGCCAGTGGCGTATCGAGGGGGGGGGGGGTAAGGGGGTCATCATGCCCCGCCAAATGATTAGGGACACGAAAAAATACTCGATACTTCCTGGTATCGATACTTTAGTTTCGATACTAGTACTTTTTTTTACTCGATACTTTTCTTTCGATACTTTACTCATATGAGTACTTGATTGCCAGTATCGAATGAAAAGTACTCATTCAAATATCATTTTTTTTTTTTAAGTTTTTTCGGCATCTTAGGCCATATAGACAGACTTTAAACGTTATATAAATATTTTAATTGCGATTCTGCCAAAGAATATCGCATATTCTTTTTTCTCTTGATATAAATAGTAAGTTGATATATGGTCGATATTTGTGGGAAAGTTCATTTTTGTCGACCAGTGAAAATGAACAGACTTTTATTTTGGCGAAATCCGTATTTTGGTTGAGAAAGCCCCGTCCTCCTGGTGCTCATTACTTTGAGGAAAATACCAGTATACCGCGTTGATCTTCCGTTGGGCCCTTTGAAAGACGTCAGTAGCCTAAGATGCCGAAAAAACTTAAAAAAAGAGGAAAAATACTCATACTTTAAAAAATACTCGATACTTGGTGGTATCGATACTTTTCATCCGATACTTTTTGGTATCGATACTTTCCTTTCGATACGATACCAAGTACAAGTATCGATACTTTTTTTCGATACCGTATCCCTACAAATGATCCGCAAAACAAAAAAATTGCTGGATAATTTTTATTTTTAGTATAATTTATTTCTGGAAAATATATTTTAAATTTAGTGCCAGTATAATATAATAATTTTGTATATTTTACATATAATATTATATGGTTTTCGAATGGGGGGGGGGCGCTAAAAAAAAAGATATTGTGTCCCGGGCGCGAGTAAGCTCGCTACGCCACTGGGATCGCCACTAAGTAAATATGGGTTTAAACTTGTTGAGAGAGGGAAGTGAAGGTGACATAATTGGAATTGAATAAATATCGCTAATATAATATAGAAAAATTTCATCGTTCGGACTTAGAGGTGAACCCTGACCCCACAAGCAGTGTGATTTATACCCCTGTCAAAAGCCATTATCTTTAATAATTGTTCTTGGACAGTGGCGTAACGTACGCCCCCGCGGACCCCGCAATGCGGGGGCCCCGGACCTTGGGGGCCCACAGGCCGGTCCGGGCTAAAAAACTGTATCTCTTCAGGGCTCCGGTAAAAACGGAAAAATTTAGATAAAAAAAAATTTAATGAAAATTTGTCTTTGAAAGGGCCGGGGCCCTTAGGGCTCTGGTAAAAACGGAAAAATTTAAAAATAAAAAAAAAAAATTAATGAAAATTTGTCTTTAAAAGGGCCCGGGGCCCTCAGAGCTCCAGTAAAAACGGAAAAATTTAGATAAAAAAAAAATTAATGAAAATTTGTCTTTGAGAGGGCCCGGGGCCTCAGGATTCAGAGATATACTGTATTTAAAAAATACTTTTTGTAAGGTCTAATAATGGGGCCCGAAATAAAGGTTTACGGGGGGGGGGCCCAGCTAAAAAACGTTACGCTACTGTTCTTGGATATCAATAATTATAATATTAAATTGTATTTTAGTTCAGAGATGATTATATTCAACTCAAGGACTGATAAAATTTGGATAAATTAACTCATTGGTTGACAATCTCTGTATGGGTTGAGATGAATTGAAAACCCCTGTGCCAGGACCTTTCTGAAAGATTGGTAGATCTGACCCGCTGAGCAGAAAATTTGTTTCGTTCAATATGAATGTCAGACGCTCATACTCCTCCCATACGTGGGCTTCAATCACTACTCTAAATATAATATCCTTTTGGGGTGTTTTGACCTTTAAGGGAGTAGCAAATTCGATGTGTGGGTGGCTCTATTCATTTATACTTCCTTTTGAATTCAGGTTCCGCTTTAATCTTAAGCTTATTTATCATTCTCTATTTTTTTTTTTTTTTATTATTATTATCCATGTTTTCATGCACGAAGTTCCTATTACGTATTTACATAATATAGGATGCATAAATTTCATAAACTTAAATGATCTAATTCATTTTGATCCAGGTTAAATTTTAGGGATTTTTAATTCATTAGTGACTGGGGTTTTGGGTTGCCTATCTTTCAGTTCTCTCTATTTTTGTTATTATTAAAGGTAAATCTAAATTACTAATCTAGGGCGTATGAAAAATAAATTAAAGGGTCGGACTAAGCCGAGCGCACAACTTTGCCCACCCACTACTCAAGAAAAAAATATTTGTCCCCCCCCCCCTAGAGCCCCCCCCTAATGGTCCGATGTTATACATATTATATATCATTTTACTCGGGAGGAAGTCTAGTTTCTGAAAATATAAAAAAAATTATAGGTTATGTAAGAAAAAAATATTTGTCCCCCCCCTAGAGCCCTCCCTAATGGTCCAATGTTATACATATTATATATCATTTTACTCGGGAGGAAGTCTAGTTTGTGAATATATAAAAAAAATTATAGGTTATGTAAGAAAAAAAAAATTTGTCCCCCCCCCTAGAGCCCCCCTGGTCCGATGTTTACCAAAATCTTTTCAGTTCTTGGCCTCTACCCCTAGTTTATGGGTGCAAAATTTCAAAACAATTGAATGAATAGTTTTTGAGATTTCGTTGACGAAAAAAATTACCACAGACACACACACACAGACACCCCCCCCCACACACACAGACATCATTCCAAAAACTTCTTAAATGGATTCAGGGGACCTCAAAACGCATTTTGGCAGCTTCAGAAAAATTTCGATTTTTTTTTACGATTACATTAACTTTACCTGTCCAACCTACGGTTGATGGGCAAAGTTAATATGAATTTTATGTCGTCGAAAGTTTTTTTTTTACTGAGGAGGGTTATAACGAAATACAAAAAGTCATTGTATTTTAACTAACAACTGTAAGAGAAGCAAAACTTCCTTTTTGAAAATTTAATACGATTTATTATAAAATAAATATAGTAGGCCCTATAAGAATAAATTTGAGATCTACAGACAAGTAGAACATCGGGTTGTTGAGAGATTTGAGTATTTTAAGGGCAGGCGCGTCCTAGGGTGGCTATAGCCTCCCCTCCCCCAGAAGCCCTTAACTTAGACTAGATATTTTGGTTTCTTAAAGAACAAATTGAGTAAGAACCTCTTTTAAAAATTTTTTTTTTTTTAATTTATCCTGAAATGTTTTTTAAACATTCAAATTTTAAATTCGTACTATTGGTATTATTTTATTGGAAATGAAAAATAAAAAATAAAATATTTTTTCACTCCCTTCCCCTTCCCGCAAGATGACTTAAAGAAAATTTAAGCCCCCTAAAACAAAATTCCAGGACCCGCCTGCTAAGGCTAATAACAATTAGCCAGGGCCGTAGACAGATTTGACGGGCCCTGGGGCTACTTAATAAAACGGATGATAATAAATGATTTTTTATTAGAATTTTAAGGTTGGAACGCAAAGGGCCCGGGCCCCGGGGATATAGCCCTCCCTCCCTGTCCTCGGCCCTATTGTTAACTTCAAATAATATTTTCAAACGAAACCCTCCGCAATCTCTGCCCTGATCGGGGTCCATAGTCATCCTTATTAAGCATTTATTTTCAAAGGAAAATTTTTTATCTTCTTTTTGTTTAAATATGTAAATTATTTACTTTAGAATATTAATATTTAAATGAGTATTATAAAGCATCGGAGAATAGATATTTAATTATGATAACACGGAAAAATAAAAAAATATTATAATTAAATATAGCGAAAAGTAAATAAAAACTTAGATAATATTTAACAAATAATTCCTTATCAAAGTTAAAAAAAAAAAAAAAAATTAAATTAAAGCAAATATGAATTTTATAAACTATTAATAATACAATTTATATACATGAATAAAAAGTAAAAATATTCAGTTTTTTTTGTTTTCATTATTTTTTTACTCCACTGAAAATTTTTTTTTTTAATTCTTTGGATATCAACCCCTGGGCCGCAGCTCAGTGGTAGAGGAGCTTTCTTTTGTGTTGGGAGTCAGGGGTTCGGTCTCATGCCACAAAAATTTATTTCAATTAAATTGGATACCAATCTACATGGACGTAACTAGAGAATTTGGCTAGGGGGGCCATGGGACTAGCCATCACCATCCTCCCTTGGGGGGGGGGGGGGCATGGGACCAGCTATCCTACGGGGGGCTTGTAAAGCCCCATATTTTCTCAATTTCTCTTGGGGCAGGGAGCTTTCTGGAGGGGGGCGCCCCCCCCGGCTTCTCTAGTTACGCCCATGCCAATCAATTGAAATAAATAGGAATGGGGTCTAAATGACCTCCGATAAAAGACGTTAAATAAATTTAAAAAAAACTCTCGGGCATCCGGGGTTATTTAGGCTGCATCCATTTATGTTAATATAAAAAAGATATCTTCAAAATAAATTTTAATGTCCACCGATGCCGGAAAAAGTCTTTATATTAAAAAAAATAATAATAATTTTTATTCGCTTTGGATGATAAACAAATCATTGATCTTTAGAATATGTGTAGCTAGAGCTTGAACAACTTTATTAAGATTATAAAGGAGTTCATGTTTTGCCTGGAATAACATCAATGAGAGAGTTGAATAAATTTTTGCTATCAATTTAAATTGATTTAACTCGGAATTGTATCAAATGTAATCGAAATAAATCTTGAGCTTTACTGCCATCTGAAGTTCTTATTGTGAATTAAACTGACTAAACTCATCTAACCTCAACTTGACAGTTGATTTTTTTAAATTTTCAAATAATTAATTCACTTCATATTTCTTTAGTGAATTATTTCAATTATATATAATATTTTATATTGATTTTTTTTTAATTTATATGTAAATACTTTTTTATTATAAACACTTTAGTATTTTCATAAATTTATTATGAATGAAGAAGAATTGGATAAATATGTTGAAGACAAAGAAGATATTAAATTACAAGTGGAGATTAAGGTACAAATTTTTTATTATTTCATTTTCTCATTCAATAAATCTATAAATACCTGTATATAAAATACTTAAATTAAAAATTCCTATATATTGACATCTCTGATGAATTTTTATTTATAATTCATTAACCCATATTACCTAGCTTTTAAAAATATAATATTTTTCCAAATAAATAGGATTTGGTAGATATATATATATATAATCATATATTTTTCTCTTTTCAGGCTCTACAACAAAAAAATCATGAATTAAAAACCCGATTAAAGGAAAATGAATCACTATATAACGATTACAATGAAGAAATTAGATTTTATTCTGAAAATCTCAAAACTTTAGAAGTAAAATATAGGGAGGAACATAAGACGATTAACGAAGAATTCAAGAAAAAACTGACCTTAAATTCAGATAAAGTATTATTTTCAAAATAAACAACAATAAAGCCACAGTAACAAGTCATTTTTTATTTTTTTTAGATTTTGGAATTAACATCTCTTAGAGAATCAAATGAAAAAGAAATAAAATTTTTAGAATCTGAATTGGAAAATTCCAACAAAAATATTCAAGAAGACAACAAATCTTTGGATTCATTAAATGTAATTTAATTTCTTAACTATTATGATAAATAGGGGTGTATCCAATTAAAAGACCTTCAAACATATATCTAAAGCCTGTTCCCATCTAATGTTTTATGTCAGTCTTGCATGGTCATGATATGTTTGTTGTCAAACAAAACGTTGGACTGAATGATGTTTATGAAACTTGCAAAAGACTGTTGCACTAGAGCTTTGTGTACAAGCAAGATTGCCAAACTTCGCTCTCCTGCTCGTCTTTTCACGGCGATGCTGGTCATAGTGACGAAAAAATGGGACTAATGATTTTTCACAGAATTCATAGAATTGTACAACTATTTTTCTTGTCTGGCACTTACTTGTAATGAAAGAATTACAACAACAAGTCAAGAATATATCCTGGAACCACCGAGAACGACCTGTACACTTTGTTTATTTCTTCTATTTTCGAGCACATATTTATCGACACTAATAGTTCTTACTCGATAGATGTCAATATCGCAACGACACACCTAAGGCCTGAGTAAAAGTTGGAAGAGTTTACCTGTACAACTTTTGTATCAGCCTTAACTAATAATATACCAATAATGAAATTGAATTCTTTCATTTTTATTGGTGGGCTTCATAATAGCATAATGCATTTATCGTTTTTATAAGCATATATATATATATATTTTTTTTTCAGCTTCGGGTCTTTCTTCTTCTTCATTCCCCGATTCAATTATTACAATTAAAAAAAAAAGTAATAACTTGATTATATTCCCACACTCCCATAAGGGTACTTGCTACATGCCTAATGATTAAAGTATATCTTTTGTAATAAATTTACTTATTTTTTTAGAATTCCTTTCCTTTCGATAAAGTTAAGAGTAATATTGAAATCATTACACAAAATAAAGAAGAATTATTATCAAAGGAGGCTGAACATTTAAAGATTTTAAATAACTTACAACAAGAAAAGAAACAATTACTGGAACTATTAGAAAATAAAAGTGAAGAAATTTTGAATATTAAAGAAATAGTGGAGGTCAGATATTTATTTATTCATTTATTTAGGATTTTATTAAATTTAATTTCCATTTTTATTAATATATTATATGGAGGTTGATTTTTATTTTTTAGGAGAGAGAGTGCCAATTGAATATACAAAAATCGAATTTATCTTCCAATCAAAATAATAATTCCAAACCAGTCAATTCCCTTTTTGAGGAAGTGGAAACAAAAAGAAAAGCTATGAGTGAAAAATATAAAGAATTAAGGGAGGAATATGAAAAAGCCAAGGATTTGTTAAGAATTAAAACAAATGAAATCCATGCAATAAAGGTATTTTGATAGAGTTTAATCAATGAACTACATATATAATTAATAAGTAATTAGTGACTAAGAAAAAGGGGGTGTCCGCAAATCAGAAAATGTGACAGTAGAGACTTAATACATTTAAGTAAGATAGATCATGAAAGAAACTTTCAGAGAATCCTAATAATCAAATTAATTCTCAAATCATATAAATTTATATTAATTATTCATTTATTTATTTTCAGGTTAAAAAAACCGAATTATCCTCAAGACTTTGTCAATTTGAAATGGCATCTTCTAAAAAGTTGTCTGAAGCATTAAAATTAAGAAATAAGGTAACTTTTAATATACTTATTTAAATTGTCTTTAATGTATGTAGTGTCCTTTGAAGCGGAGGGGGTCACTTTTCTTTTGACTACAGTGGCGTAGCCAAATATCCAGCTCCCTCGAGAAAATATAATTGGTAGTGGCTTGGCTGTCTTTCGGTAAAATTGTTTGGAAGTTGTTTTATATATGAACCCTGTTATTCAATGGTGTGTCAAAGACCAAATATCGAGTTTTGAGAAAATCAACATTAAAGTTTTTCTGATTTAAATTGTTTTGATTAGATTGTATATCATTTTTTTTGTCAATTGTGCAAGTAAATACTGTAATTATGGCAGATATTCATAAATTATCTCTAAAAATATGAATAATTTAGAGAAAAAAAATAAAATATAAAAAATTATTTTTACAAAATTCTCTATGTGCGATATATATTTCTAAATAATGCTTCAAAGTCCCTTGACCTATGATTGAAAAATTCTCTAAGTCCAATTATATTTGCAAAAATGCTTCAAAGTCTCTTTATATTTAATACTAGTAGCATAGAAACTTTTTATCAAAATCACATTCATCAATTTTAAATAGTATTAATATTTTAAAATTAAATAGAAAGTGATAACAAAATTTTCTCATTAATTAATTTCCGAATAAATAGCTTGGAAACAGTAAATCAAAGTTATAATAATGAAATAGACTTAATATTACGGCCACTTCAACCTAACCTAACCTAATATTATTTATTTTGTTGTCTTTTCGAAATCGCACTGATCCTCATCCTCATCTTCATTTTCATTATCAGGAATAATATCAAAAAATTAAATTTTGACGTCTACGAATTCAGAGAAAATTTTCTCATTTTTCAAAAAAAAAAAAAAATGATTTTTGTTTATTTAAGGGAAAAAAATATATATAATATTATTTGGTAAATAACTTTTTATTGGTTGTTAAAATCACACTGGTTAAAACTCAATTAAACGATATTAATTTATTGTTAATTGGAAAATTATATATATATATATATAGTTCATAGAAAAAGATAGAAAATATTATAGAATTAGGCTAAAAGAAAGTAAAAAATGAATTATAATAAAATATAACTATTGATAATTTTTGTAGGTTATGAAATACTTGTATTAAATTTCAACAAATGGAATATAGTAATAGTGTATTGAATATATAAATTTGAAATAAATAAAATTAATATTTTCTTGAGTTTATATTAAATACCTCTAAACAATAGCGATGCCGGTGTTCATAATTGAAAATACTTAGGGCATAAACGCAACAATATATCTCAAGCGTATAGTTGTTTACGATGTCTTGCACTTGACGCATAAATGAAAAATTGTTCTTTTCAAATTAAGTATTACGAAACAACATGTTAAGTACATAAATCATTATTGAAAAATGTAAAATCCTGCATTGAAATATTGTAAAAATAATTTTATGCTTTTACATTAAAAATAAATTTTTTAGGACATATTTCATAAAAAATACTATTAATTAAAGCATTTGAAACAATATTCCATGCTTAACTCAATTTTGAATTTTTTGGTCTTTGACACACCATTGAATAACACGGTTCATATATATATAACTTCTTATTTTTTATTTTGCTCAGATTTCAGAGAAAGCTGGGTGAAGTTAGTTACACTAAATTTAAATTATATATCATATTTAAAAAAAATCTGTAGTCCCTATAATTCGTAGGCTAGGCCAGCGGCGTAACTAGCCTTTGAGGGCAGAGGGGGCGAAGCTCAACTAGGGCGTCGTTTTTTAAGTTGTAATATAAGAAGAAAATTATCAATTTTTTGGACAATCTGTGGAAATAATATGATAAAATCACCGTTCCTGGGCCATATCTTAGGTGCCCTAGGGGGTATCGAGGGTCGCCAAAGGCATGGTTGGGGGTCACTAAATCGCCACTCCTGAATAGAGTATAAATAAAATCTAAATACTAATTATTTTTATTATATAATATATAATAATGATTATTAATTTTAAAAATAAATTTTTTTTTTTAGGATTTAGAAAAAATTTTAACTAATATTGAAAATAAACATAATGAAAGTTATCTAAAATTTACTGTTTTTGGGACCCCAGATATGGATTGGATTCGAATATTGGCTGAATCTAATGAAAAATTAAAACAAGCAATCGATTCTGAAATTCGTAATAAATCTATGTCAATTATGCTTGAAAGTGAAACTTTTAAGAAAAAGTTACTCAAGAAAATCAACATCTCATTAATAAATATAAAGAAAATCTACAAAATATTGAACAATTAACGAATCCTCAAGAAGATGAAAAAGAATAAAATTTATTTATAAATAAACTTCAATTTACTCTATATTAATCATACAATTATATTTAAAAAAAAAAACTTTCAAACTTATAAATATTTGTATAATAAATTTTTAAATACTAATTTCTATAAGAAAATGTTTTTATTTATATATACCATATTATCAGGGCTGTTCCCCCCTAGTTACGCCCATGAGTACATGGTACAGAATATACGTACTGTCAACAAGGGCGGATCCAGAGGTGTTTCTCGGGGGGGGGGGTAATCTGGTGTGACTCGTCGCACGCACACTATTTTTTTTTAATTTCGGTAATTTAAAAGCGCATTCTGTACTTGTTTGCCAGAATATAAATACACATCAAATTTTTAAGTATTTATTTTAAAAAATTTACATTAAAAATAAATTTTTTTGCGAAAAAGTATTTTTTTCGAATCTCGGGGGGGGGGGGGTAATTACCCCCTTTACCCCCCCCCCTTGTATCCGCCCTTGACTGTCAATGAACAACACAGATAGAGTTGTTATATATTAATCATATACAAAATTATATATAAAATATGAATGAAAATGAACATTTGTGACGCCTTATATACTGATGCGCTTACAAAAAGTAATGTACATATTTTAAATATGATGTATAACAATTATATCTGCATCCCAATGTTTTTATTGACATTCCGTATATTCTAATCTGAACTGGCATATCTAATTAAAGCAAAAATCTTTCCTTGTATTGGGTATTCATTACCCCCTCCCCCCCCCCCCCCCCCCACCCCCCCCCCCCCCCCCCCCCCCCCCCCTCGATAAATGCTAGCTAGCTATCCAATTTGCAGGGCCACAACAGGGGGAGGGGGCAGGGAGAGCTATAGCCCGGGCCCTTTGCGGTACAACCTTAAAATTCTAATAAAAAAATAATTTTCATGATCAAAATTTCAATTAAAAAAAATTTTTTTCCCCCTGAATCAAAAAAAGTGGTTTTCGTGACATGGTCTGTCTGTCTGTGTGTGTGTGTGTTCAATTTTAAGTTAGACACACTCCTGGGACTTGCAAATAAGCTTTTAACCAAAATCAGCCAAAAGTACTAGTACTTTACTGATGTACTTTTTCAGTTTTTAACGATTTTGATTAAAATTCAAAAATCAATTATTTTTTAGATGCTCTTTGAAATGTATTATATTTCATTTTGCCATTGAAATATTCTGAAGATTTTATTAGATTACAAGAGCAGAGTTTCTCGTAGGGGGGTGGTAATCTGGTGTGATTGGTCGCACAGCACAACCATTCAAATTTTTAAGTATTAATTTTTAAAATTTTATATTTAAAATAAAATCTAATTCCCAAAAAAAAAATATTTCTCTCAAATCTCGGGGGGGGGGGTAATTATCCCCTTCAATTCCCCTCGTCCCCTTGTTTGATTATATTAATATAAGTCATGCGCCAGTGCCATGTCACTGACAACCTGTGTGTATCTCATTTGATTATGACGCCTTTTTCCAGCTGGCATGTATATTTGTTAAGCCTTTTGTGATTGGCTGATAGTGAGACCGCACTCGCCAATCAGAGATCTTCTTTTAGGCGGGTGTTGGTATCAAGTCTCTCTCTCACTTGCCGTTGTCCCATCAGTCGCCATAAGTCCCATAAGTTAAGGAGGGCAAGTGTTAAATATCAAATCTGTGCTTGTTTGAACTAATAAAAGAAGCTACCTTTGATTGTGTTTGTTGAACCCACTCTTTCCTCATGAAATGTTTGGACATTTACCTGAACACTCTTCACACCTTATCAACCTGAGTGATGACTACCAGCCATCTCAACTGTCCTGCATTAACTCCATCCAAGGATTCCTTCAAAACGCCTGCTTGCATCCAAATCCAGGTACCCTACGCCATCATGCTTTCCTAATTATTTTTTTTTTCTATTTACATATTAAAACAAAAAACTAATCTATCGAACCTTTTTTATTACAAAATTATATTGATATATAATTGATATTTAATTAATTAAAATTTCCAACCTATCCCACTCCCTTTTTTTTACTTTCTCTTACCTATGTATATATGTAATATATATATATATAGAGAGAAAGTATTGGATTCATGTCAAAAATTCGATGTCGAGATTTTGATGGATCTTCACGTTTTGAGGTCCCCTGAATCCAAAAAAGTGGTTTTCGCGACATGGTCTGTCTGTGTGTGTGTGTGTCTGTGAACAAAATATCTCAAGAACGAAAAGAGCTAGGAGGTTGAAATTTTATATTTAAGTTAGTCACCCCCATGGGACGTGACACGAAGCTTTTGAACAAAATCGACCAAAAAGTACTAGTACTTTACTGATTCACTTTTTCAGTTTTTTCGATTTTCTCTAAATTTGCTTCAACGATTTTTTTTTAAATTCATATATCAACTATTTTTTAGTTGCTCTTTAAAATGTATATTCTCATTTTGTGATTGAAATATTCTGAAGACCACTTTACTCTTGTACTCCATAGAAAAGATAGGAGAAATGGTTGCCATGGTATCAAAATATAAACATTTTGCCATATTTATAAATTTTACAGGCCCCCGGGTCTGGCGTAGTAGGTAGCGTGCCTACCTCCTATACCAAACGTCGCGGGTTCGGACCCAGGCAGTCCGATGATTTTATTTAAGCCATTTGGATACCAGATGGCTTAAATAGAAATGCCTGAACCCCAAATACATTTATTAATTACAACGGTTATCGTCTAAAGTCTTAAATGGCCAGAGTTGCCGAAAAGACTGTGTGAATGTGTGTGTGAGTGTGAGTGTGAATGAGAAAAAAGTGTGAATGTTTTAAAAAAAAAAAAAAAAAAAATTTTACATCTTTTTTTTTTTTTTTTTTTTTTTTTTATAAAAAAACATTCACACTTTTTTTCTCTTTCACACTCACACTCACACACACATTCACACTGTCTTTCGGCAGCTCAGGCCATATAAGACATTTACGATAACCGTTATTTATGAATTTATATATATTAGGGTCCAGGCATTTTTATTTAAGCCATCTGGTATCCAGATGGCTTAAATAAAATCATCGGACTGCCTGGGGTCCGAACCCGCGACGTTTGGTATATGAGGTTAGAACGCCAACCTCTACACCACGCCCCGTGGGCAATTTTACATCTTGAATTCAATTGTACCCTACTGTCGGAAACTAAATACATGTCGACACAAAAAATCTGGTGAGACAAGCACAGTACACAACTTTCGATTACCGAAGGTAAGAGAAAGTTGTGTGCTGTGCGCCAGTCACACCAGATTTTTTATATATAGATGGTATTAATATAACAAATATAAGTCTAATTCTCAAAAATATTTTAATGGAAAGGGTTTTTTTTTTAAATTAATTGTAATCATTTATTAATCGTTTCCAAAATTGTTAATTTAATAAAAAGGGAGGTAAATTTCCCCCTCCCAAACTCCCATTCATTATTTTTTGCCTATTGTCCTCACACATTTGATTGGATCTTCTATTCCTCCCAAAAGACATCATTTTTTCAAAACCTTAATTATTTTCTTTTAACAATAATAAACTTTGTTCCATCCTTCTTTTCTGGTCTTTATTACAATTTGGCTGCTATAAATCTAAACCAATCACAAGAGATGCAACTGCTTTTTTAATAATACTTAACTCTATTAAATTTTTACTTTCTCTTACATCTATATATGTTAATATATAGAGAGAGATCGTGGCTCAGTAAAATTTTTTATAACAGAAAGGTCAAGGGAATACTATTCAACGAGACAGGAAGATGAAATTTGCAAAAAAAAAAAGTTCAAAACAAATTCCGAAAAAAAAGAAATGAAAGTGGAAATAAGCTAAACGGTTTTGAAAGGACTGTTCATATATATTTACAAAAAACACAAATGAATATACAGAAGAAAAAATAAACAATAAAATATATAATTTAAAACATTTATAAGAAATATGAATCAATAAGCAATTTCTCTAAATATTCGCCCGGAACGGAACGGGCTAATGGGCAGTACTTTTGTTTAATAAAGTGATGATATATGAAATATAGTTTCAAAAATTTGAAAGAAATTATATTTTTTTGTATATTTAAAAAAAATTATGTTAATTTGATTAATATTTAAAAAAAAAAATTTTAAAAAGGATTTTTTCTATTATTAAAACAAAAGTCACTTTTATAATAAAACAAACGATGACAATGCTTATGTAGGTATTTAATTATTAATTCATTCTATGTACAATTAGTTGTGGAATTTTGTCCCAAACAGAAGACGTACCACTATTATTTATACTTCATATCTTAATATTATTTTACGCTATACACGACCACTGGTCAAATAAATACAACATCAGGGTAGGATTTGTTGTGGCTTATTTATAATCTATACAAGTTGAAGCCGACACTTCAAATTATGATTCATACATATTTATATAGTTCTAAAAACAAATTAAGATTGCACAATATAGTATAAATATGTTTAATATTTATAATTTATGTATATTTATATATGTATAGTTATATTGCTTTCATTTTTTTTTTTAAAGTTTAGGTAGAAACCACATTGAAAAAATATTTTCTTGTCTTATAATTAGGCAATAATGCCCAACACTTTGACCATTGACAATTTCAAAAATCTCATGCATATATAAATAAAGTCACAATTGATGCTTTTTTTTGGCTTGGCTCATAGTTCACAATCATCTTTTTTTTTTAATAATAAAAATAATAATGATAGAAGAATATAAAAAGAGAAATCAATTAATATATTAAATTATAAAAAAATAATTATAAATGCTACGAATAAAATATAACATAGTTATAAATATTTATTTCATTTCGTGTCTGTTTATTTCTTCAGTTGTTATTAACACGGTCCATAATTTCGAACAAAGAGATCACAGACACAAACGTTCCTTTGTTCTATTCTCGGAAACCACAACGATGAGGAACAATTTTCATTATTATTTTTATTATTATAATTCTTTAGACGCAATATATACAAATATACTTCACTATTATAAAAAGCTTAATTAAGTTCACGTTAATAGCAGTTTATAATAAATGTTTTTTTTTTTTCACTTGATCAATTTTTAAATATAAAAAAATGTTCACAGTTGATCTTTCGCACTTTTTATTGATTTCTCTCTTAAAGATTAAGTAATGGCTACCCTGTTGGTTTTTTTTTTAAATCATTAAATCTCTCTCTCTCAATAATTACAAAATTGTTCATAGAGCACTCGATTCGCAGAGTATCATTTCGGTAGGCCTGGGTGGAAGTGGTAAAAATTGGGCTTTGATGGCATGTGATGACTAGACAGATCACGTATCGTGACGTCTCCCCCGTCTTGGAGACTTTCTTCGTTTACGTTTTGAATCCCGACGGAATGCAACATTGCCAGGGTCATCAGCAAGTTGTGGATACCTGTGGATACTATGTATATCCACACCTTCATAGCCGTCCACACGGCCATGTAACATGAGTTCATCTCTTTCTTCATCACTCCATTCTCCTCTCCCCTGGAAACCAGCAGTGACTAATTGCTTTTCTAATTCCCATGCTCGTTCTACTGCACGTTTATGAGCATGTTTTATTATTCGATGTCGCTCTTGATCTGGATCAGATCCATATCGAATAAAAACTGCTGCATCTGGATTATGTAATCGAAGCTCTTTGGCTCCATGTTCAGTCATTTCGTGAGCAGTTATATTAAACATTCCTCCTAATCGATGTAATTCTTCTTGATCATCACGGATTTTAAGTGCATTATCTTTGACAAAATAGAACACATCTTGGTCATGAAGACTAAAATGTAGATCAAGGAAAAATGAGTTATTGAACACGGAGGTAACCACGTCTTGAACTACACTATTCACTCCGTCCACTACACTAACAATAGCACGTCCACCCACTCGTGATATTAGGACACCTTCTCCGAAGACGGCACGTCTATATGCTACACGAGGAAGCAAATTTCGTGTTTTTGGTTCCATCTTCAGTAAAGGTTTAGCAACAAATCCAAGTTCTCTAAATTTAAGATTCACTTTATCAACAATACACTGAAGTCCGGACATCACACCAAGATCAGGACTGAGTTGTGGTGATGTAACTGTTGCATGTGGTTGATAAACCATTCTGGCAGTATAAAGAGATCCTAACATATTGCTTACATCGTAGCCATAAAGGCGAAGCCAACTTGGCAAGTCTGAAAAAAAAATTAATTTTATTTAAACAAATCCTCATTAATTAAAATTATAAAAAATAAATATTCACTCACCAGTCATATAATTAATGCCAAGATTTCGATTAATTGGATCATTATTGCTAAATCGATAAATGAACACATCTGTAGGAGTAGAGAGTTGATTTGCCAGCTGTTGCCATGCCGGTGTCATCCATTGTCCAACACTCGGATCATACAGTCGTTTATTAAGATAAACAAGCCCAGTATTGGGATCGAGAATACCACCATGGAAATCAATAGGTAAATAAAAATCTGGATTGGAATCTTTTGTAATTTTTCCAAATGGCGTTCGACAGATTTCTTTAATTACATTTCCATTTGTATCAAAAAGTGCAAGGGGAGATCCATTTTGATCAGTAGCTACATAAAATCGTTGTTCTGTCGTTTCAACTGTGATTAGAGTTTTATGTTCATCATATAAAAATCGGAATGTCGTCCCACTTTTTGGAAAATGTACATGAGTTAAGAGATCAGGAGTGCTTGGATTAGCATAAAGATATTGTGTAACATTTCCTCGTTCATCTCGCCAACTAACAAGACGTCCACGATCATCATAATAATATGATGTTTGGAATTTATCCCTTTCAAATGCATGTACTAGTTGTGCTCTTGAATTGTAACGATATTTATGTTCTCCTCGTCGAACAACAAAACCGCGTCCGTCATACGAATTAAATTCAACGTCTCCGACTTGAACAACTCGATCGCCGGAATCATAACCCAGTGATATCTAAAAAAAAAAAAAATTATATATTTATTTGAAGTCTTTTTTCGGATCTTAATTAGATCCTGTTTTATGTATTCCAATTGATTGGTAGCTTATTAAATGAAATTTGGTCGCTCTGACTAATATGTAGGGTCATTCTACAAAAATGGGTTAACTTTGCGTAATTGCAAATAATTCAATGACTACCAAACATATTGACTTTTTTTAAACATCAGTTAGTAGAAAAAAGTTAATAATTTCTGGGCATACATGATAAATATTGCAATTTAAAAAATTTAATGAAAATATTCATCTTTTTAACCCTAAAAAGTCAGTCCCCTGGCATGTGCCAGCTCAAAAATGAACATTTAAATGCAAATTTAGATTTATATCATTATTATCCCTACAAAATGAGCATTTCAAATTCGACCCCAAAGTTAACCCATTTTTGTAGAATGACCCGTAAATATAAAAATCAAAATAATTATTACTGTGAAAATATTTTTCTTTACTTACTTTTTCTCCTTGTTCAATAACTCCAATAACATTTCCATTTTCATCATACACATATTTCCAGTTACTATTTCCAATCACTTCAAGAACATGCCCATCAGAATTATAAGTAACTTTATCAGTATACGTGTTTCGGCCGATGGTGAGTTTTAGAGTTTTAACACGATTTCTTTTATCATATTCCAATTCCATTCTGAATACATCTAATGATTTTATATTAATCATTACAGTTTTAACTCGACCATGAGAATCATAATCCGTGATTGTATAAAATTGTTTACTAGTATCTTGCATTACAGAACGATTAAAAGTATTTCTATAAATTCTAAGATCTGTTACTGATTCTAAAATTCCGAGATTTTGATTATATTTTAATCTAAGTTGTTGTAATTCTTTTCCATTTATTTCAACATCGATTCCTGAGATTCTGGCATTTCCGTCATATTGATATTTATAATGAGTATTATCGAGACCACTTTTTGTACTGAATTTAAGTTTTTCTTCTTTAAGAATTCCTGCATGATATTTAAAGTCTTGTTTAAGTTCAAAGTTTGGTTCTACTATATCAACAGTCTTAACAAGATTTGTGGTTTCTTGATAAGTGTAATGTGTAGAAGAAAGTCCAGCCAAAACCGTCTCAAGTTTTCCTGCTTGATCATAAACATACACCACCTGAAAAATAAAATAATAAATTATTTAATCTTTTAATTTAAATATGAGGCAGCCTTTTTGTTTTTTTTCTCAATTAATTCAAATGAAATTGTCGCCCTTGGGCTTGGTGTAGTTGGTAGCGTGTCTACCTTCTATACCGAACTTCGCGGGTTTGAACCCAGGCAGTCCGATTTTATTTAAGCCATTTGGATAACATCAAAGTCTTAAATGGTCTAAGTTGCCGAAAAGACTGTGTGAATGTGAAATGAGAAAAAAAAAATGACATTGTGACAGATGTAACGACCTTTGTAATCTTAACTGAATTTATCTGAAGGCCACAGAATTAGTGACCGAAACGTTGTAATTTTTAAACAGTTAAACCGAAAATCAAATTCTTTTTATTAATAAAAATAAACGAATTAAAAAAGGATATATACTTTTCCGGATTGGTGAGGATATACTTTCGCAAGTATTTGTCCATCATCGTTGTATAAAATTTCATAGGGATGACGATTCATTGGAGAGAAGTATTGATATTTGAAAAATCCTAAAGAGGTTTGAAGCGAAAAAGCATGTATATGTCCACGAGGTGTTGTTAAAGATTGAAGAGCTCCTGCTTCATCATATTGAAGAAGATAATCGCTTCCTCGCGGAGTGGTAACTTTAAGAGGCTGAAAAATGAAATTTAAATAAAATTTTTTTTATAATTTTAAAAGTAATTTTATCTATTTTTTTTTCTAAATACTTACCAAACTACTAAGCATATCTTTAAAAGCGTATATCATAGATGATCCATCTCCATATCTTATTTCGGATAAACGTCCAGCACGGTCAAAGCCATAACTTTCGGTTAATTCTCCCCATTTCCAGCTCTTTAATCTTCCAAATCGATCATATTCAAGTTCCACTCCAGCAAAAATTCCATTTCTTGAATAACAAATAAAAAAATATGAATAATTTTTCAAAGTGTGAAATAGAATAACAAATTATTAAAATATAGTCTTACCTTGGTCCCCATTTGACAGGTCTTGCTGTACGATCATAAGTAACGTTAAGCAATTCTACTCGATCGTCCATAAAAACAGCAACAGTTCCAGTATCTCGATCATATTCCATTGTAAGAAGATTTTCTCCATTAACTCTCAATTTTCTTCCCACTTGAGCGATTGCTTTAGTTCGAGGAGCGCCTTGTGCTCTTCGCAATATATATCGCCATTCAAATCTATTGGCAAGATCTCCCCCCAATTTCTGTTTTCTGTTTTGCTGGTACCGGGAACGATTCTCCAAGAACAGGATCCAAATCAGATAAGAGAGCATAAGGAACTGTATCGGTGCTGATAGAATGGCCCCAAGGAAGAATATCGGTGACCCCACCATCAGGGGAGACAATTGTTCTATGTTCAGCTTCTCCTAAACGAGTTACAACACTTGCTCCTTTGATAAGCATTGATACAGGTTTACGACTATTTTGAGTAACTTTAACAGTAGCTCCTTTGACGCTCAGATCAAATGAAAGTCCAATGACTTTACCGGTGGGGGGTAATTGCTGAAGTAAGTCGACCGAATTCATCATAATTATATACATAACTCCGTCCTGTAGAATCTAATTTGGTTTTAAGTAAGCCAGTAGGGCCATGATAATCAAATGTTACATTATAATTATCAGGAGTTGATAATTCATGCAACATTTTCATTCTCGACATTTTCAAACTGCATTTTTGACCTTTGGTATTTTCAATAAAATTCACTTGACTAGAGTAATCTCGCAATAGGAAAACCTAAAAACAGATTATATTACAAATAATTTATCAATAATACCTTCTAATTCTGAAAAAAAAATTTATATAAACTTACTTTATTCCCTGCTGCATCTGTGACTGTTGATAATTTTCCATTACTGGTATTTACATTGTATGTGAATAAATAACTTGTTTCGCCTGTTAGTATGTTTCTTGTGGCTACATGTTGTCCAAATCGATTAAAAATATAAATTTCTTGTGTATCTGGTGAAAAGATCTCATATTCACGGGTGGCTCCCGCATCTGGGATACTTGCTGTCACGGATCGTATCCGATAATTGGCTTGATCTCCAATATGTAAAATTCCATCAGGTGTTACCGTTACTGAAGAAATTGTATTAAATTTCGAAGTAGATGCCAAGAAATGATCCTCTTCGAAACAATCACATCCTCGATCCAAACAATTACATTTACTTTCAGCGCCAGCATAGTGAGATATTTTACTATCAGTCCCTATAACTCTCACTCTATTTATTCTTTGAGAATCACTCTCCGCAACATATAAATTCCCATCAGGACCAAAGGCTATACTTTGGGGCATTACCTAAAAAAAAATCAATTTACTAAATAAAAATTCTTACTTATTTAATTTTGCAGAATATTTATGAAAATTTACCAGTGTCGCATGGGTTGCTAGTTCAGTGTCATATCCAGGGGGCGAACTGCAATGTAATGGACGTCCAGCCACGACTTTGACCCTTCCATCTGGAGCTAACTGAAGTACCATATGATCGTCTATTATATGCAGCGAATTATCCAAAGGATTAATTGCTAATTCAGTTGGCCAACGCAAATGAACCTATAAATATTTTTTAAATGTTATAAATGATTGATATATTTTAATATTATTATTACAATTTAAAAATGTTACCTCTTCAACATTAAGTGTGCCTTCGCATGGAATTGGTTTCCAATGGGGATTTATGCATATGATTTCCAATCACTGTTGTAACAATGCCATCACGATCCACCATTCGAATGTTGGTACCATCGGCGAAATAAAGAACATTATCAGCAGAAACTGCCACACCTTTAGGATAAGCGAGTTTGGCATCATGAGCTAAAGCTCCATCTCCACAATGAGCTTCATCACCTTAAAAAAAATATATATTTATTTTAATAAATTGTCAACTTTTTAAAACAATTTTTTAAAATATATTAATTAAAAAAAAAAAGCATTCTATTATGTAAAATGCTCACGAATTTAAATCATTAAAAAAAACTGCATAAAATTTTTTTAAAATGCTTCAGGTGTTACGGACTA
>JAKCPI010005275.1:0-21233 GCA_023213315.1 Euborellia annulipes | reverse complement strand
TACTCAAAGATATAGGAAAAATATGATTTTCTTTTTTTTTAGTCAAGGGCATCATTATAAAAATTTAGAAATATTATTTCTCATCATTCTTAATGCCGTGGTGGCATGAAAATTTCAAGTTAAAATAAATAGAAATGCATAACAAGAAAACAGTGACTTTGATAAATCGGATCCAAAACGTCAACTCAAATAAATAAATATATTTTTATTTTGATAAATAAAATAAAATATCAAATCTTAAGTAGGCCTATTAATTTTTTTTTTAATCACGCTAATTTCTTGATATTAATTTTTAAATTTATTTTTTTTTTTTTAGGTGGCACCTCAAAAAGAATAAACAAACAAAATAAGAAAATATTCACTCAATTTTCACTATAACATGTCGCCATATTATTCCCTCTAATAAAGTGAAATAATTAAGAAAAATTATATTCAAATATAAACATCAATGAACTTCTTTAGAAATAAAAATGAATATTTGAATTCTGTGAATAGACTCTACCTATTGCTTCGTTCTGGTAAACTTGATAGCAATATAAGAATTGGGCAAATTTATCATTGATCCTCAATATCTTAATGAATCTTTAAAAATCATCTTGCATCAATCAAACTCTACAATCAGCCATAAACATCATGATTTGCCCAAGAACACTTTTGGAGGATAGGGAGGGCTGTAAGGGGAGATGTGGAGGCCCTTTAAAGAAAAAATCAACTTGAGAAACAGGTATGTTGATCTTGGCATCATTGTTACCTTTTGATAAGTGAGACAGATTCTTAAAGATATCCTTTTTGCAGATTTGACCACTGCAACTGGAAAAATCTGGTGTGACAAGCACAGAACACAACTTTCGATTACCGAAGGTAAGAGAAAGTTGTGTGCTGTGCTTGTCACACCAGATTTTTTGTGTCGACAAATATTTAGTTCCCGACATGACAGTACGGAACATATGAATTCAGATGTAAAATTTATAAGTATGGGAAAATATTTATATTTTGTTACCATGGCAACCATTTCTACTATCCTTCCCTATGAAATACAAGAGTAAAGTGGTCTTCAGAAGATTGCAAAATGAGAATATACATTTTAAAGAACATCTAAAAAATAATTGATTTTTGAATTAAAAAAAAAATCGTTGGAGCAAATTTTGAGAAAATCGAAAAAAACTGAAAAAGTACATCAGTAAAGTACTAGTACTCTTTGGCCGATTTTGTTTAAAAGCTTATTTTTTCGGTCCCGGGGGGTGTTTAACTTAAATATAAAATTTCAACCTCGTAGCTCAATTCCTTCATGCTTAAAATTGAACACACTCACACACACACACCCACCCACCCACACACACACAGACCATGTCGCGAAAACCACTTTTTTTGGATTCAGGGGACCTCAAAACGTGAAGATCCATCAAAATCTCGACATCGAATTTTTGACATGAATCCAATACTTTCTCTATATATATATATATTACATATATACATAGGTAAGAGAAAGTAATAAGCTGAATTGAAAAGGGAATCCGTCGAATGACCTCAACTCCTTCTGAAGGTGAATATTTTAGGCTTCTACTGAGAATAATCACATAAACATACAAATTCATAAATTTAATATCTGTTTTTAATTTTTAATTATTTTTTTTTTTAGAATTTGAGAACTTCAGCAAAGGCAGCATCGGCAGCAAAGGAAATTTTTGCCTGGCTTGGAGAGAATAGGGTGAGTTATGCAAACAGGATTTTTTTAGCCTGCGGCTTCTTGTCGTGAAACGACAATATCTTTCATTTTAAGTCTGTGTTAAAGATTCGTTGTTGTTGTTGTTGTGTTTATCTATAGGTGTCCACTAATCTTGAGCTAGTTCGCTTTGTTTAGATCTCTTGATTTGTTTTTACTTTCTCTTACCTATGTATATATAAATGAAGAGAACATTTTTACATAAGAGTGTATCATTATCATCTATTGGTATCAACTCATCGAATTTTGTTGTTTTCGATCTATTTATATACACAGTAAGTAAATACAAATTAAAGGTGCCCTTTCTGGTCTTTGAGAGTTGGGTACGCCACTGTTTATTTGAACTTGTGGTGGGTAATCAGTTCAATAATTTTTTTTTTTTTTTAAGGCTTTTTCGGCATCTAAGGCCATTTAGATCCCATCCCCATTTATTTCAAATGATTTGTAGTCAATTCAAATGAAATAAATTTTTCTCGCTTTGGGATGGGAAGCGAACCCGGGACCCTAGGCTTCTCGTAGCTAGTGTCTTCTCTCTGAGCCACGGGTCACGGGCTATATATTTTTAATACATTTTATAAATACGTATTGTGAAGTGCACATAAAAGAAGTTTTCAAGATTAATTTTTAAAGCAACAAAATTTCAAAGGTAAGTAAATTTTCATTAAGTGAGAAATTAAAATATGGAAACTAATATATATTTTTTTTTTCAGGTAAATTACTTTTGGTAAGGATTGGTGGGCTATGAGGGGAGGAGGAGGCCCAAAAAAAAAAATCTGGTGTGACTGGCGCACAGCACACAACTTTCTCTTACCTTCGGTAATCGAAAGTTGTGTACTGTGCTTGTCACACCAGATTTTTTGTGTCAACATGGATTTAGTTCCCGACAGTACGGAACATTTGAATTCAGATGTAAAATTTATAAGTATGGGAAAATATTTATATTTTGTTACCATGGCAACCATTTCTCCTATCTTTCCTATGAAGCACAAGAGTAAAGTGTGCTTCAAACAATTTTGAGGGCAAAACGAGAATATACATTTGAAAGGGCATCTAAAAAATAATTGATTTTTGAATTTTAATCAAAATCGTTAGAGCGAATTTTGAGAAAATCGAAAAAAACTGAAAAAGTACATCAGTAAAGTACTAGTACTCTTTGGCCGATTTTGATTAAAAGCTTATTTTTCCGGTCCCGGGGGGTGTTTAACTTAAATATAAAATTTCAGCCTCATAGCTCAATTCCTTCATGCTTAAAATTGAACACACACACACACACAGACAGACACACAGACACACAGACAGACACACAGACAGACAGACCATGTCGCGAAAACCACTTTTTTGGATTCAGGGGACCTCAAAACGTGAAGATCCATCAAAATCTCGACATCGAATTTTTGACATGAATCCAATACTTTCTCTCTCTATATATATTAACATATATCTAGAGGTAAGAGAAAGTAAAAAACAATCTTACGGTTATTCGAATTATAAATAGAATAGAATAGAATAGAATTTCTATTCTATTCTAGAGAGAGAAAGTATTGAATTCATGTCGAGATTATATATTTTTCATGCGCTCGGGTCTCTGCGCCTCTTGACCTGCTCCGCCCCCACCCCGCATTTCGGGGTCAGCGAGGGTGTTATTTCCGCCCCTGGAAATAAAATTACTGACGATTTTTTGAAGTGACCCTTTCGACAGATCAGCGTTTTGGTTGCATATGCTCAAGGCCGAAGCGTTTACTTTTGCCTCAGTGAACGAAGAGTGATTATTTCTCGCCATTTCTTTAAAGCTTAACTTTTATTACAATGTTGGGTAGCGAGGATGCAGCCAAAGAGGTTTTGGAACAAAGAAGAAAAACACCAATTCCAATAAGAGACGTTTCGGCGAAAATTTTATTTTGCCATCTTCAGTCGTTCAGGAATTTTTCATGTTCATATTCAATATGAACATGTGTCATTTGGCCAAGTCGGTTTTTTAAAAATTTCCACTTTGAGGGCAGTATTAATAAAAGTATTAATACCTCGAAACTCTCTGAGCCATTGCCCTCAAAGTAGAAATTTTTCAATATGAACATGAAAAATTCCTGAACGACTGAAGATGGCAAAATAAAATTTTCGCCGAAACGTCTCTATTGGAATTGGTGTTTTTCTTTAAAAAATAACACGTCCATGTTTTAAGTTCTGGTTTTAGTAACATTAATAACCTGAGGAAAATAATTAATAAAGATCTGATACTTCAGAATGATTTTTTTTTTTTACAATAATTCTAAAAAGATATTTTTTTTTTTATTTATCGCCAGTAAAATGCCAGCAACCCTTACAAACTGAAAAAGAATTATTTGAGCTTCTACTCACTACTCATATGCGTGGGTCCATATTTATTCCAAACTTCTATTTAATTATTATTTATATTATTTTTGACAATTACTCAACACATTTAATGAAGCTTTATGTGTACCTTTATCTCTTTTACAAAAGATATCGAATATTTTATAACTTTTCTGCGCATATAAATCTTGTCTTTATATTTATTAAAAAACTTTTCGGGGTCATGAAATTTATGGGGGTTGAAAAATATAAATAGAGAGCCATGTTTAAATAAATATTCATCCTCTTTATCGATGCTCTCCATATGTCGAGTGGCTATAATTGGCAAAATTGATTTTTACACCAGCTTTGTAGAATCAATAAACATCCTTTATAATGCAAATTATCACGCTCTCTTTATTAATTTGTATGTATAATTATTTATAAATAAAAAAGAAATCTATAAAAATATAATTCATACTGAATTGATGAGAGACTATAAAAATCAGGCCACTGATATGTTTTTGCACCTTAACTAGAACACCGATAAGAGAGCACTCTGTCCTTGACTTATTTTCAAAAGTTGAATCTTTGGCTGATAGTGAATAGCGATAATCTTTGAGTGTTTCCACTATTAGCTCATTTCTTGATAGGCATTGATCCTGATGGCGGCTTGTACAGTGAGCGACAATATTAAGTCCCACCCATGCGTTTTCTACTTGTGATTATTTCAATGTTTTTATAAAAGAAAATGAATATTTTTATTGGAAATTATCTAGGTTTGAACCATGAAAGTTTCCATTAAAAAATATTTATTATTTTTTTAAAAACAATGAAATAATCACAAATAGAAAATATTGTCCCTCACTGTACTTCAGTCATTGACATTAGATCTTTTTCGACATCTGAGGTTATTAAGATCCAGCTCCTATATTATTATATTAATTAGCAGTTAATATTCTTCTTTTTTTGACTTATCCTATTTCGGGATCGGCCAGTGGCGTATCGAGGGGGGGGGTAAGGGGGGTCATCATGCCCCGCTACTCCCAAAGGGCCGCCAAATGATCCGCAAAACAAAAAAATTGCTGGATAATTTTTATTTTTAGTATAATTGATTTCTGGAAAATATATTTTAAATTTAGTGCCAGTGTAATATAATAATTTTGTATATTTTACATATAATATTATATGGTTTTCGAATGGGGGGGGGGGGGGGGCGCTAAAAAAAAGATATTGTGTCCCGGGCGCGAGTAAGCTCGCTACGCCACTGGGATCGCCACTAAGTAAATATGGGTTTAAACTTGTTGAGAGAGGGAAGTGAAGGTGACATAATTGGAATTGAATAAATATCGCTAATATAATATAGAAAGATTTCATCGTTCGGACTTAGAGGTGAACCCTGACCCCACAAGCAGTGTGATTTATACCCCTGTCAAAAGCCATTATCTTTAATAATTGTTCTTGAATATCAATAATAATAATATTAAATTGTATTTTAGTTCAGAGATGATTATATTCAACTCAAGGACTGATAAAATTTGGATAAATTAACTCATTGGTTGACAATCTCTGTATGGGTTGAGATGAATTGAAAACCCCTGTGCCAGGACCTTTCTGAAAGATTGGTAGATCTGACCCGCTGAGCAGAAAATTTTTTTCGTTCAATATGAATGTCAGACGCTCATACTCCTCCCATACGTGGGCTTCAATCACTACTCTAAATATAATCCCCTTTTGGGGTGTTTTGACCTTTAAGGGAGTAGCAAATTCGATGTGTGGGTGGCTCTATTCATTTATACTTCCGTTTGAATTCAGGTTCCGCTTTAATCTTAAGCTTATTTATCATTCTCTATTTTTTTTTTTTTTATTATTATTATCCATGTTTTCATGCACGAAGTTCCTATTACGTATTTACATAATATAGGATGCATAAATTTCATAAACTTAAATGATCTAATTCATTTTGATCCAGGTGAAATTTTAGGGATTTTTAATTCATTAGTGACTGGGGTTTTGGGTTGCCTAGCTTTCAGTTCTCTCTACTTTTGTTATTATTAAAGGCAAATCTAAATTACTAATCTAGGGCGTATGAAAAATAAAATATGAATTTTATGACGTCGAAAGTTTTTTTTTTTATTTTTTTATTTTTTTTATTAAAACACTCACACTTTTTTCTCATTCACACTCACACTCATTGACACAGTCTTTTCGGCAACTCAGGCCATATAAGACTTTTTACGATATCCGTTATTGATAAATATGCATATATGGGGTCCATGCATTCTTATTTAAGCCATTTGGTATCCAATTGGCTTAAATAAAATCATCGGACTGCCTGGGGTCCGAACCCGTGACGTTTGATATACGAGGTTAGCACTCTAACCTCTACGCCAAGCCCCGAGGGCAAGTTTTTTTTTTTTTTTTTTACTGAGGAGGGTTATAACGAAATACAATAAGTCATTGTATTTTAACTAACAACTGTAAGAGAAGCAAAACTTCCTTTTTGAAAATTTAATAAGATTTATTATAAAATAAATATAGTATAAGAATAATAAGAATAAATTTGAGATCTACAGACAAGTAGAACATCGGGTTGTTGGTTTTTAACGAGATTTGAGTATTTTAAGGGCAGGTGCGTCCTAGGATGGCTATAGCCTCCCCTCCCCCAGAAGCCCTTAACTTAGACTAGATATTTTGGTTTCTTAAAGAACAAATTGAGTAAGAACCTCTTAAAAAAATTTTTTTTTTTAAATTTATCCTGAAATGTTTTTTAAATTCGTACTATTGATATAATTTTATTGGAAATGAAAAATAAAAAATAAAATATTTTTTCACTCCCTTCCCCTTCCCGCAAGATGACTCAAAGAAAATTTAAGCCCCCCTAAAACAAAATTCCAGGACCCGCCTGCTAAGGCTAATAACAATTAGCCAGGGCCGTAGACAGATTTGACGGGCCCCTGGGCTACTTAATAATACGGATGATAATAAATGATTTTTTTTTTTTAAATTTATATTTTAACCATTGAAATGATTTTTTATTAGAATTTTAAGGTTGGAACGCAAAGGGCCCGGGCCCCGGGGATATAGTCCTCCCTCCCTGTCCTCGGCCCTGTTGTTAACTTCAAATAATATTTTCAAACGAAACCTTCCGCAATCTCTGCCCTGATCGGGGTCCATAGTCATCCTTATTAAGCATTTATTTTCAAAGGAAAATTTTTTATCTTTTTTTTGTTTAAATATGTAAATTATTTACTTTAGAATATTAATATTTAAATGAGTATTATAAAGCATCGGAGAATAGATATTTAATTATGATAACACGGAAAAATAAAAAAATATTATAATTAAATATAGCGAAAAGTAAATAAAAACTTAGATAATATTTAACAAATAATTCCTTATCAAAGTTAAAAAAAAAATCTGGTGTGACTGGCGCACAGCACACAACTTTCTCTTACCTTCGGTAATCGAAAGTTGTGTTCTGTGCTTGTCACACCAGATTTTTTGTGTCGACATGTATTTAGTTTCCGACAGTACGGTACATTCGATTTTCAAGATCTACAATTTATAAGTATGGCAAAATATTTATATTTTGTTAACATGGCAACCATTTCTCCTATCTTTTTCCTATGAAGTACAAGAGTAAAGTGGTCCTCAGAAGATTTCAATGATAAAATGAGAATATACATTTTAAAGAGCATGTAAAAAATAATTGATTTTTGAATTTTAATTAATATCGTTGGAGTGAATTTAGAGAAAATCGAAAAAAACTGAAAAAGTGCATCAGTAAAGTACTAGTACTCTTTGGTCGATTTTGTTCAAAAGCTTCGTGTCACGTCCCATGGGGGTGCCTAACTTAAATATAAAATTTCAACATCCTAGCTCGTTTCGTTCTTGAGATATTTTGTTCACAGACAGACACACAGACAGACAGTCCATGTCGCGAAAACCACTTTTTTGGATTCAGGAGACCTCAAAACGTGTATATCCATCAAAATCTCGACATCGAATTTTTGACATGAATCCAATACTTTCTCTCTCTATATATATTAACATATATATAGAGGTAAGAGAAAGTAAAAAAAATTAAAGCAAATATGAATTTTATTAACTATTAATAATAAAATTTACATACATGAATAAAAAGTAAAAATATTCAGATTTTTTTTTTTTTTTGTTTTCATTATTTTTTTACCCCACTGAAAAACTTTTTTTTAATTCTTTGGAGATTAACCCCTGGGCTCAGTGGTAGAGTTTCTTTCTTTTGTATTGATGGTCAGGGGTTCGGTTTCATGCCACAAAAATTTATTTCAATTGAATTGGATACCAATTGGGCGTAACTAGAGAATTTGGCTCGGGGGGAGGGGGGGGCATGGGACCAGCTATCCTACGAGGGGCCTGGAAAGCCCCATATTTTCTCAATTTTTCTTGGGGCAGGGAGCTTTCTGGGGGAGCCCCCCCCCCCCGACACCCCCTAGTTACGCTCAAGCCAATAAATTGAAATAAATAGAAATGGAGTCTAAATGACCCCCGATAAAAGAAAGACCTTAAATAAATTTTCAAAAAATTCTCTGGGCATCCGTGATTATTTAGGCCCCATCTAATTAATATAAAAAGGATATCTTCAAAATAATTTTTAATGGCCTCCGCTGCCGGAAAAAGTCTTTGAACAACTTTATTAAGATTATAAAGGAGTTCATGTTTTGCCTGGAATAACATCATTGAGAGAGTTGAATAAATTTTTGCAATCAATTTAACTTGATATAACTCGGAATTGTATAAAATGTAATCGAAATAAATCTTGAGCTTTACTGCCATCTGAAGTTCTTATTGTGAATTAAACTGACTAAACTCATCTAACCTCAACTTGACAGTTGATTTTTTAAATTTTCAAATAATTAATTCACTTCATATTTCTTTAGTGAATTATTTCAATAATATATAATATTTTATATTGATTTTTTTTTTTAATTTATATGTAAATACTTTTTTATTATAAACACTTTAGTATTTTCATAAATTTATTATGAATGAAGAAGAATTGGATAAATATGTTGAAGACAAAGAAGATATTAAATTACAAGTGGAGATTAAGGTACAAATTTTTTATTATTTCATTTTCTCATTCAATAAATCTATAAATACCTGTATATAAAATACTTAAATTAAAAATTCCTATATATTGACATCTCTGATGAATTTTTATTTATAATTCATTAACCCATATTACCTAGCTTTTAAAAATATAATATTTTTCCAAATAAATAGGATTTGGTAGATATATATATATATAATCATATATTTTTCTCTTTTCAGGCTCTACAACAAAAAAATCATGAATTAAAAACCCGATTAAAGGAAAATGAATCACTATATAACGATTACAATGAAGAAATTAAATTTTATTCTGAAAATCTCAAAACTTTAGAAGTAAAATATAGGGAGGAACATAAGACGATTAACGAAGAATTCAAGAAAAAACTGACCTTAAATTCAGATAAAGTATTATTTTCAAAATAAACAACAATAAGGCCACAGTAACAACTCATTTTTTAATTTTTTTTAGATTTTGGAATTAACATCTCTTAGAGAATCAAATGAAAAAGAAATAAAATTTTTAGAATCTGAATTGGAAAATTCCAACAAAAATATTCAAGAAGACAACAAATCTTTGGATTCATTAAATGTAATTTAATTTCTTAACTATTATGATAAATAGGGGTGTATCCAATTAAAAGACCTTCAAACATATATCTAAAGCCTGTTCTCATCTAATGTTTTATGTCAGTCTTGCATGGTCATGATATGTTTGTTGTCAAACAAAACGTTGGACTGAATGATGTTTATGAAACTTGCAAAAGACTGTTGCACTAGAGCTTTGTGTACAAGCAAGATTGCCAAACTTCGCTCTCCTGCTCGTCTTTTCACGGCGATGCTGGTCATAGTGACGAAAAAATGGGACTAATGATTTTTCACAGAATTCATAGAATTGTACAACTATTTTTCTTGTCTGGCACTTACTTGTAATGAAAGAATTACAACAACAAGTCAAGAATATATCCTGGAACCACCGAGAACGACCTGTACACTTTGTTTATTTCTTCTATTTTCGAGCACATATTTATCGACACTAATAGTTCTTACTCGATAGATGTCAATATCGCAACGACACACCTAAGGCCTGAGTAAAAGTTGGAAGAGTTTACCTGTACAATTTTTGTATCAGCCTTACCTAATAATATACCAATAATGAAATTGAATTCTTTCATTTTTATTGGTGGGCTTCATAATAGCATAATGCATTTATCGTTTTTATAAGCATATATATATATATATATATTTCAGCTTCGGGTCTTTCTTCTTCTTCATTCCCCGATTCAATTATTACAATTAAAAAAAAGTAATAACTTGATTATATTCCCACACTCCCATAAGGGTACTTGCTACATGCCTAATGATTAAAGTATATCTTTTGTAATAAATTTACTTATTTTTTTAGAATTCCTTTCCTTTCGATAAAGTTAAGAGTAATATTGAAATCATTACACAAAATAAAGAAGAATTATTATCAAAGGAGGCTGAACATTTAAAGATTTTAAATAACTTACAACAAGAAAAGAAACAATTACTGGAACTATTAGAAAATAAAAGTGAAGAAATTTTGAATATTAAAGAAATAGTGGAGGTCAGATATTTATTTATTCATTTATTTAGAATTTTATTAAATTTAATTTCCATTTTTATTAATATATTATATGGAGGTTGATTTTTATTTTTTAGGAGAGAGAGTGCCAATTGAATATACAAAAATCGAATTTATCTTCCAATCAAAATAATAATTCCAAACCAGTCAATTCCCTTTTTGAGGAAGTGGAAACAAAAAGAAAAGCTATGAGTGAAAAATATAAAGAATTAAGGGAGGAATATGAAAAAGCCAAGGATTTGTTAAGAATTAAAACAAATGAAATCCATGCAATAAAGGTATTTTGATAGAGTTTAATCAATGAACTACATATATAATTAATAAATAATTAGTGACTAAGAAAAAGGGGGTGTCCGCAAATCAGAAAATGTGACAGTAGAGACTTAATACATTTAAGTAAGATAGATCATGAAAGAAACTTTCAGAGAATCCTAATAATCAAATTAATTCTCAAATCATATAAATTTATATTAATTATTCATTTATTTATTTTCAGGTTAAAAAAACCGAATTATCCTCAAGACTTTGTCAATTTGAAATGGCATCTTCTAAAAAGTTGTCTGAAGCATTAAAATTAAGAAATAAGGTAACTTTTAATATACTTATTTAAATTGTCTTTAATGTATGTAGTGTCCTTTGAAGCGGAGGGGGGTCACTTTTCTTTTGACTACAGTGGCGTAGCCAAATATCCAGCTCCCTCGAGAAAATATAATTGGTAGTGGCTTGGCTGTCTTTCGGTAAAATTGTTTGGAAGTTGTTTTATAAATATATATAACTTCTTATTTATTATTTTGCTCAGATTTCAGAGAAAGCTGGGTGAAGTTAGTTACACTAAATTTTTTAATAAAATTAATGGAAAAGATTTGGTATCAATTAAATTATATATCATATTTAAAAAAATCTGTAGTCCCTAGGCCAGCGGCGTAACTAGCCTTTGAGGGCAGAGGGGGCGAAGCTCAACTAGGGCGTCGTTTTTTAAGTTGTAATATAAGAAGAAAATTATCAATTTTTTTGGACAATCTGTGGAAATAATATGATAAAATCACCGTTCCTGGGCCATATCTTAGGTGCCCTAGGGGGCCTATGTCGGTATCGAGGGTCGCCAAAGGCATGGTTGGGGGTCACTAAATCGCCACTCCTGAATAGAGTATAAATAAAATCTAAATACTAATTATTTTTATTATATAATATATAATAATGATTATTAATTTTAAAAATAAATTTTTTTTTTAGGATTTAGAAAAAATTTTAACTAATATTGAAAATAAACATAATGAAAGTTATCTAAAATTTACTGTTTTTGGGACCCCAGATATGGATTGGATTCGAATATTGGCTGAATCTAATGAAAAATTAAAACAAGCAATCGATTCTGAAATTCGTAATAAATCTATGTCAATTATGCTTGAAAGTGAAACTTTAAGAAAAATTACTCAAGAAAATCAACATCTCATTAATAAATATAAAGAAAATCTACAAAATATTGAACAATTAACGAATCCTCAAGAAGATGAAAAAGAATAAAATTTATTTATAAATAAACTTCAATTTACTCTATATTAATCATACAATTATATTTAAAAAAAAAACTTTCAAACTTATAAATATTTGTATAATAAATTTTTAAATACTAATTTCTATAAGAAAATGTTTTTATTTATATATACCATATTATCAGGGCTGTCCCCCCCTAGTTACACCCATGAGTACATGGTACAGAATATACGTACTGTCAATGAACAACACAGATAGAGTTGTTATATATTAATCTCATATTAATCATATACAAAATTATGTATAAAATATGAATGAAAATGAACATTTGTGACGCCTTATATACCCCCCGCACACGATCAATAATATTGTCAATACTAGTATTGACAATACCATTGTCAATATGCAATTCAATAATAATAGACCGCACACTGATCAATATTATTGTCAATAGTTTCATTTCATTTGCATTTTTAGTCGAGACCGGACATAATTCTTTATTTGATTATGAGTAAGAAAAAGCGTGTATTTAATGCAGATGAGGCTTAAATCATTCGCTCTCTGTCCATGGTATGATAATAATAAAATTTGAGGCATTATCATGATTAGGCTACGTACAATTGCGTATGCCCAATATAACCTAGCGAGGATTATATATATTTTCAGACATTAGCCTGGCCCTGAAGATGGTCCCATATGTGATTGAAACGTTGGCCCTGGTTTATTAATCAATATAAATAAATAAAAATCTGGTGTGACTGTCGCACAGCACACAGCTTTCTCTTACCTTCGGTAATCGTAAGTTGTGTTCTGTGCTTGTCACACCAGATTTTTTGTGTTGACATATATTTAATTTTCAATAGTACGGTACTTTCAAATTTCAAGATGTAAAATTATAAGTATGGGAAAATATTTATATTTTGTTACCATGGCAACCATTTCTCCTATCAGGGGCGTATATAAGGGGGGGGGGGTGTCGAGCCCCCCCCCCCTGAAATTTCCCAAACACAATATACATATATAGGGATATACAGACATAAGCGCAACAAATTTTTCCGCAGGATGGAAAACTTTGTTTCCGAAAAAAAATTTAATTTCTTAAAAAAAAAATTTCCACAGAAAAATTTTTGAGTTCAGCCCCCCCCCCCCCCCGAAAAAATGTCTATATACGCCCCTGTCTCCTATCTTTCCTATGAAATACAAGAGTTAAGTGGTCTTCAGAAGATTTCAATGGCAAAATGAGAATATACATTTTAAAGAGGATCTAAATAATAATTGATTTATGAATTTAAAAAAAAATCGTTGGAGCAAATTTCGAGAAAATCGAAAAAAACTGAAAAACTACATAAGTAAAATACTAGTACTCTTTGGCCGATTTTGTTTAAAAGCTTATTTTCACGCTCCCGGGGGGTATTTAACTTATATATTAAATTTCAGCCTCAGCTCAATTCCTTCATGCTTAAGATTCAACACAGACACACTTAAAAATATGAGAAGAGCATGATGTTCCCTCGACCAAATTTCTATTTGAACTGAGTATTGAACAAATTATTGAAAAACAACCGCACACGATCAATATTATTGTCAATATCCCCACCACTTTCGAATATTGATGTTTGAAAATCAAAAAATTTAAATTTTCGTCAATATGCTTTTTCAATATCAATATCACCCCGCACACGGTCAATAGTATTGACAATATTTTTTTATATTGACAATACTATTGATCGTGTGCGGGGGTAATAGACTGATGCGCTTACAAAAAGTAATGTACATATTTTAAATATGATGTATAACAATTATATCTGCATCCCAATGTTTTTATTGACATTCCGTATATTCTAATCTGTACTGGCATATCTAATTAAAGCAAAAATCTTTCCTTGTATTGGGTATTCATTCGATAAATGCTAGGCTAGCTATCCAATTTGCAGGGCCACAACAGGGGGGAGGGGGCAGAGAGAGCTATAGCCCGGGCCCTTTGCGGTACAACCTTAAAATTCTAATAAAAAAATAATTTTCATGATTAAAAATTCAATTAAAAAAAAATTTTTTCCCTGAATCAAAAAAAGTGGTTTTCGCGACATGATCTGTCTGTCTGTGTTCAATTTTAAGTTAGACACACTCCTGGGACTTATAAGCAAATAAGCTTTTAACCAAAATCAGCCAAAAGTACTAGTACTTTACTGATGTACTTTTTCAGTTTTTAACGATTTTGATTAAAATTCAAAAATCAAATATTTTTTAGATGCTCTTTGAAATGTATTATATTTCATTTTGCCATTGAAATCTTCTGAAGATTTTATTAGATTACAAGAGCGGATCCAGAGGAGTTTCTCGTAGGGGGGTGGTAATCTGGTGTGATTGGTCGCACAGCACAACCATTCAAATTTTTAAAATTTTATATTTAAAATAAAATCTAATTCCCAAAAAAAATATTTCTCTCAAATCTCGGGGGGGGGGGGGGGATAATTATCCCCTCACCTTGTATCCGCCCTTGTTTGATTATTACATCAAATATAAGTCTTGCGCCAGTGCCATGCCATTGACAACCTGTGTGTATCTCGACATTTAATTATGACGCCTTTTTCCAACTGGCATGTATATTTGTTAAGCCTTTTGTGATTGGCTGATAGTGAAACCTCACTCGCCAATCAGAGATCTTCTTTTAGGCGGGTGTTGGTATCAAGTCTCTCTCTCTCTCTACTTGCCGTTGTCCCATCAGTCGCCATAAGCATAGATAATATAGATTGGAAAGCCTGTCAAACATGTCAAACGTTTGTTGTTCAGTCGGCCAGGTGGCGTTCGAAGCGTTGCTCCGCTCAGGCTCCGCCCACCAATATGCTCCGCCCTGATTCGCCCATTCCCGAAATATACTTTTTTTTTATTTTTATTTTAATAAAAATTATTAAGGAAATTATATATATATACTTATAGAAATAAAGGGTGTTTAATTTAAAAAAAGAAAAAAATATATTTTCAATGAATTGATTTTTATTTTTTCTTCATTATAACATTTTTCTACATAAATAACTAAGAGAGATACATTGATATCAACCACAGCTATATAAAAAAAAAAAATATTTCCAAACAAATGAAAAAAAAACAAACAAAAAATGGTTAACAAAAAAACATAAATGAAATTTATAAACATATATAATATTAACATTTATATAGACATATATTTGACGTAATATATATATATATATATATATATATTTTATTTATAACCACAAGTGAGCATTACATAAAATATTACTAAAAACCACAGCTATATAAAAAAATATTTCCAAAAAATAAAAAAAACAAACAAAAAATGGTTAACAAAAAAACATAAATGAAATTTATAAACATATATGATATCAACATTTATATAGACATATATTTGACATAATATATATATAAATATATATATATTTTATTTATAACCACAAGTGAGCATTACATAAAATATTATTAAAAACCACAGCTATATAAAAAATATTTCCAAAAAATGAAAAAAAAAAAACAAAAAATGGTTAACAAAAAAAACATTAATGAAATTTATAAACATATGTATAAAATCAACATATATGTACACATATATATATTTGGCTTAAAATATGTATATATTTTAACTATAACCACAAGGGAGCATTAAATAAAATATTACTATATTATGGTAGGGCGAACCCCCAACGATAAGAACAAACCCGCAAGTATAAAATTATTAAGTTCAAGTATTATTACAAGTTATGTCCTGATCTAGGCATTTGAATATGAATATCTAATACTTCAGGAGATGAAAGAATGCATATAAAATTAATATACTGGAAGTTTTTCCTTTTGCATGTTTTATTACAATAAATTATAATAAAGAAACTCAAACTAAATATTTGGTGAAGAATAAAAAATATAAAGTTTATTTATAACAATTGCCGAAAACCAGGAAAAGGAAAAAAAACTTACGGTATATTAATTTAAAATATCTATATAAAAATCTTGATAAAATATTTTGGTAGCAAGCCGAAGGAACTTTGCAGCCAGGAGATTAAATAAGGAAATATTTAATTTTATTTTTATTTGCCGACGTTTCGCTCGTCTATCACGACCTCCACCATAGAAGACCGAAACGTCGACAAATAAAAAATAAAAGATTTTCTGATTTATCCTCCTGGCTGCAAAGTTTCTTCGGCTTCCTGATTAAATCTCCACAGCCTTAAGACATAAAAATTATTTTGATAGTTATATGTTGCTTCTAGCTCATAAACTTAATCTAATGAGAAAATAGCCATTATTTATTAAAATGTAAAATAAATTAACAATTTCAAAACAAATAAATTTATCGCACAAATATATCAGTTCCCTTGTACATTGCACGTAAAAAAATAGGTGGAACAATTCCTTTTTCAATAGGAGCAAATCAAATATATCTGGGACATGAGTTATTCACTTCCAGCCAAATTAATCGTACGAAAAAATCATTTTAGTCAAATAAGTACTATTTAGATAATATAAAAAACTGTGTAAATCGATTAATATGTTTGGCTGGATATTTTTCCCGTTGGAATTTCGAAACGAAATTTTGTAGTCTTATAGAGGACGTTATAGAAGAGTCCCGGAAAAATATTTAAAAAAAATTTATTAGGCAAGTAGTAATATGAAATATATCATATTGATTAACGGGAAAAATTACAATAAAAATTTTCTTTTTCACATACGTTTCACTGTTTTCATAAAATAAGAAAAAAATATTTGTTGGAATTCTTTTTTACGTTGAAACCACAAAATCTCCGTGAAAAAATTTCTTATTTTAAAAAAAACAATAAAAAAACCACCAGACGTTTGGAGGTGTCATTTTTTTGAGTAAGATGTCGATAAAGAAGAATGTCAATATATATACACATATCGGCATCTTACTCAAAAAAATGACTCTCCAAACGTCTGGTGATTATTATTATATATATATAAATATATAGATATCTATATAGATAATAACATAGAGCATAACACACTTGGAAAAAAAAAAAATTCCTTTTCTCGGCACGGGAAATATCCACAACATCAGGAAATCAATAGAGATATTAAAGGAGAAGCAATGTTTAAATTTAAAAAAAAAAAAACTTTTTGGGCATCCGTACTTTTTCCAAATGCTAGCAGCAAAGCATGTTTATATTTTATGAAGTTGTTTAATTATTTAAGGCCCAAATATAAATATAAATAAAAGAAAAAAAAAAAAATATACATAAGGTGTCAATCTGTACAACAACGCTTTTTTCATGTGATTATTTCATTGTTTTTAAAAAAAAAGAAATTTTTTCACTGAGATTTTTTGGTTTCAACGTAAAAAAGATTCCCAAAAATATTTTCTTATTTTATGAAAATAATTCAATAATTACATGAAGAAAAAGCACAAATGAACTTAAATATATAGCCACTCGCTGTATATTTCAGGCATTGTTGGGCGAAATATTTTTCTTCATGGCCAAAAATTTTTCTTTGTTTAATTTTGTTTTGAATATATTTCGCCCTAGCCCTTTTTTTATCTCATCATTTAAATTTCTGTTATCTTGGCCTTTTAAGATTTTGTTGATATTTTTTACCCAAGAGTTAATATACAATTTTAACGATAAATTTACAAAATGTTTCCGAAATCGGTCTTATGTCTTCCACAAGACCATTCAAATTTATCTAGTACATAGCTATCTAATTTTGTTTCTAAAATTTTACTGAGATTTTTCTTGCGCAAATTTTGGGCAAAAAATAGTTTAAAATTTGACAACTCCTTGAGAACAGTCTTTTAAATTTGCTACAGCCATTTGTGCGAGCATCTGGATGAAGTACGCTAGGAGTTCCATGGTTGCTATTATTAACATAAACTAAATCCTCTTTGCAGACAGAACAAGAAATTTTTTTAATAATTTCTTGACCATGAACCGGACAAATATGAATTTAATTCATGTCCTATAATAGAAACATTTGTTTTTGAATTAAATTTAAAATTTTCTTCTCCTTTTATATAAAAAGCGACTTCTACACAGTGTGGAGCGCGAGAACCCGGCTCATCAACCGAAAGGAAATTTCTCAAATTTTGAAGGAGTCCTTCGTTCTCATCATCTTCGCAATTCATCCCTGGGGAATGACTCGAAGTCATGTTATTAACAAGCAGGGTTTTAAAAGATGAGGCGAAAGAAGATGAGGAAGGATTTATATTTCTCCCAGCTTGTGACCGAATGCAGCCAAAAAAATTTTCTACCGGGTCTTGGTTTAGGTTCCTCGTGCACAAAGAGGTTATATTTTTTTTTTTTTAAATTATTCCACATGTGTTTTACTGCCTCTATGTTGTGAATAAAATTTTTTAATGAGGGTGGCACAAATTGTTTGCCCTCATTAAAAAATTTGGCACTCTCAGTACCCTGAGCGCCTCTTCATTCCAAAATCTTAAATGGTCGCTTTTGGAGGTCAAAGGCGATCTCAGAAATTTTGATGACCCTTCGTTCTTGTACGTTGACTTTGTACCATTAAGGCTGTCGAACAATTTGTCCATGAATAGAAGGAAGTTGGCAGTACCCACAGCAGCTGGATCGATTTTTCCATCTGAAAAAATTAAAATTAAAGTATTTAATAATTGAATATACATGTATTTGGTATAAAATAAAATGGAGAAAACCTATTACTTTGTGATAAAAATCTCATAACCGCGGAAGTTTTCTGAGAAAATATCTGCGCAGCCATTTTTACTTTCATTTTCTTCATTTTTGATGGGTACACATGTTCTTCCGTTAATTTCGGACACAATTTAAAATCATTGTCAGAGCTTTGCTCATACTCGTACAGGTCCGTTATGTGTTTCCAGCTTGCTGTTTCCTGCTCCTCCTTCCATTTAAATGTCAAATTGTTTTTTGCAAGATTGTTCCGAATACCTTTTAAGAGATGAGGAACATCATATAAATAGATGACCTCTTTTCCATCAACTAAATAACCTAAAAAGGTATTCGGAATATTGTTTTTTCAAGCAAAATTCGCTGGTTTCTCTTTTCAAATAGGAATTGGCTGCTATATTAGTTGACATTTGATCCGACACAGTCGCAACTATATCAAAGCCAGTAGCTCTGAGCTTTTTTATCAAAGTCTTTAATATAACAGCCAATTGAGTGCTTTTAACCCCATTTTCAGAAAAATAATACGCGATAGGTTGCTTCCAGGGCTTCAAGATGCCTTTCAGCATAAACACCAAGACATGGTCAGCAAATTTGAGAGAGCTACGTCCATCTCCAAAATCCTCGAAACCAGAGATATTGTCTGCTCTCGATTCATATGCCAAAGAAGACTCGATGGACATTTCATCAAACATGAGAACGGACATTTTTTCGCCATCCGACATATTTTTGGCAGATTGCTCTAAATTGTTAAAAACCTTTTCATTAACCCCGCAATTAAAAGGGATTTTACTAAGCATTTCAACCAAAGTACGTCTGGACGGAAGAGAAAATGTTTTTTGAAGATGCCTATAGCCTCTCTGACTCGCTTTTAATAAACTTAAAGAAAATATTTTATTTTCCAAAGTGTATCGCCTTGATCTTGGTGTTTTTTTCTGCAAAGACATCTGAGAATTTATAAAATAAAAAGAATCAACATTCAATTTATCTTTATAAACTTCCCCAGATTCAATTTCCTCGGATAATTTTTCTAAAATAGTTTGCGTTTCAGCATCTCTTATCTCCAATTTGTTTACCCGGTCAATTAACTTAGCAGCGACCTGATAAAAATATCTGGCACTCCGAGATAGTTGACCGGGTCTAGAGAAACCAGCTCCATTCAACAATTGCTTGTTAATTCCTAAAAAAATAATTTTCGAAATTAGTTAAATACTTATTGCAATCAATGCTTTAAAGAAAATACTATACCTCTTTTTACGGCAGAAGGTCCAGATATGGCATCTTCTCTGATAATTTTTTCCGGAGGAAGGTCACTAGTGAAATCTAATTTTCTTTTTGCACCTGAAAAAGTTTTTCAATAATTACAATGGAATTAGTCCTGAATCAAACTTTATTTACTTACCACCCCTAATTGTAGATCCCAGAGGTGTGTCCATCTCCATCTCCTTTGTTTGTATTTCAATTGAAATTTGCTGATTTTCAATTGAGCTGAAGTACTGCGGGTTCGGTACGCTCGCGGTTGAACCTAAGACAAATTTATAGAAAACACAATAAAAGCAAATTAAATAAAAGCAATAATTTACACATAATATCAAATAGTGTTATTTTTACCTTGCAAATATATTGATGGGACGGCGTTTGCTTTAAGGCCCCTGCGGCGGACTGAAATTGGAGTGGACAATCTATCCGGAGAAGAAAAATGCTTATGGCAAACTCTATAGTTGCGAACCTTTTTCAAATCTTGCTCGTTCAAATGACCCAGGTTAACAGCATCTAACCATTTTTTGAATAACTGAAATAGCACGTGTTATAATAAATATATAAGCATAAGTTGTTTAACATGTGTTTAGATTATAATTATATTTTATATATGTATATATATTATATAACTTTTTATATAAATGGCCAAGTCAAACAAAAAAAAAAAAAAAATAAAATAAAAAATAAGTTAAAATATTTTTTTTTATTAGTGACCCTAAAAAAGATAAAAAAATAAATGAAATTATTTATTTTATAATTACCTTCGGAGAAGTAGGAAAAATATGCAATCTAGCTTTCTTTCCACTGTCCTTGCATATACAACAATTAACCATTTTTATTAAATGAAATAAATTAAAATAACATAAACAATAACAATAATAATAATAAATAATGAAATATATTTTAAAAAGTAAAACGAATTTTAATTTCACAAAACACGTGTTAAATGTACAATGATGTAAAAAATGGAGAATGACTATGGTTTGATCTGCTGAAATGCATGTTCGTTTCCAAACGAAGGGAAGGGGCTTTGGTGGGCGGAGTCAAGGCGCGACGCTAGCGACAGAGGCGGACTGGCGGAACAACTTTTCAGCTGTCAAATCCTGTG
>JAKCPI010005274.1:0-28263 GCA_023213315.1 Euborellia annulipes | reverse complement strand
GGCCCGGGCCCCTCTGGGCTCCCCCCCCTGGGACCGCTAGTGTTTATCGTTAAATAAATTTGAATGTCTCTCCATTCATATTCATTACAAGCAAGTTCTTTTTTTAAATAAACTTATTAGAGGAAAATAAAATGTGAATAGATGGATTCTTAAAATGAAAAAAAAAAAAAAAAAATTAAACGTTTTAGACTCAGGTGTTTAAGGAAACTTTAATAAATTTGAAAGTATAAAGAATGAATGAATAGAGAAAAAGAGAAAGAGATATTATTATATCGAGAAAAGAAAAAGTTTTTCCTTTAAATACCATCTTTATCTTATTTTGTTTTTGTTTTTATTAAACTTTTTAAGCGCTCCATGTTTAATTGTTTTTTTTTTATTCTTATCAAATAAAACAATTTGGATAAGGATTTGCAGATGACTTTATAACTTCAGTTTAGAAAAAACAAAAAGGCGAGAGTTTGTGGATTGATTAAAAGTTATTTCAATTTCTTGACGATGTTTTGAAACTGGACAAGATATTTGATGTCGCAGCGCCCTTTGGAACCCAAATAAATATCTCACGGCCACGGGCATTGTCAATTAAAAATAATACTGTACATCTTGTATTTGGACTATTAATCGCTCTGATGAAGGTCGTGATTTGCGACCGAAACGTCAACGATTAATTAATTAAATAAAAGTGTTTTATTTAATTCATTGGCTGCTTAGGTCTGTTATATCCAAATATTTAAACTTATTTAAGAATAATAATTTATTTGTTACATTTGTGACTATTCGTGGCGCCCCTGCGTGGAATCCATGGCCCCCTGAGGGGCCGCGGCCCACTACTCTAAGAAGCCTTGATCGACGTTTGGTATAGAATATAGGCACGCTACTAACTACACCAAGTCCGGGGGCCCGAATCTAATAAATAAAGACTTAATTTGGCCAATTCACACCATCTTTTTTTACATCCGTTGTTTCTCCACACTTACTGTACAGTGTAGGCCTATTTCACAACAAACCGGCTCGGTTGAGAGGAGGTGAGTGTGGAGTGAGGAGAGGAAAATCGGAGCGGACGAGAGCAAGTCAAAAGAAATTAAGTGAAGAAGATAAAAAGCGAGAAACCTTTTGATATTATGCATTTTTACTTTTATCTTTACCTCTATATATATATGTTAATATATATATATATATAGAGAGAAAGTGTTGGATTCATGTCAAAAATTCGATGCCGAGATTTTGATGGATCTTATTTTTTTTTTTTAAGTATTGTATATTCGTTGAAATCGGTTGAAGTACACTTTACTGATGTGTAAGCATTCGTAGCTCAGGGCCATCATCGCGTGGTCAAGTTTGGAACTAAAATGCTAAGAGCAACTAAATATATCTCGACACAAAAAATCTGGCGTGACCAGCACGGTGCACAACAAGGGTAAGAGAAAGTTGTGTGCTGTGCGACCAGTCACACCAGATTTTTTGCTTTCTCTAACCTATAGACGGGGCTCTATAAAATATAATAAATAATGAGAAAGTATTGTTTTAAAATAATTGACACCTGGATCAATTGGTGTTCATTAATCGCCGAGACGGCTTTTCGCGTTGCCTATGTCCCAGGCATCTCCATAATATTCTGCATTTTCTGAGCCACCCAATTTCGGAATTTATGGAGACCCGATTATTTTTCTTGACTCTGCATTACGTCAAAATTTCATTTCGAAATTCATACGAGTCAGACAGAGAGACGGATTAATTCGGATTAATTTCTTTAATTTTGGTGTTGATTGACGTTCATTAAAATGGAATTATTATTTAATGAATTCTAGAGAGGATTTGATGAGAGGGGAGAAGTCATTAAGATTAACTAACAAATCTAATTAAAATCATTTCATCAAAACTACATGAAGACTTATTTAAAAGACTAAGAAAAAGAAAAAGAGAAGAAATCTGGTGGGGCCACATAACCCACTAATTTTAATATTTTAATTACCGTAAACTAGCTAGACCCGGACACTGTGTAACTTTTTCGAATTAATAAATATTTCTAAACTTCCCTTAAACGTTCTGAAGTCGTATAGGGCCTATAACGTCTTTTTACTCAGCAAAAGACGCTCTACACAGCTTTATAGGTTAAAACTACAAAGAATAATGTTTTGTTTTCATTTTCAAGGTTTTCCAACTTTCAAGTTTTTGAAAAAATAAAAACGCCTTTGGCTCCCGGCATAATAAAAAAATCTGGTGTGACTGGTCGCACAGCACACAACTTTCTCTTACCTTCGGTAATCGAAATTTGTGTTCTGTGCTTGTCACACCAGATTTTTTGTGTCGACATATATTTAGTTCCCGACAGTAGGGAACATTTGAATTCAGATGTAAAATTTATAAGTATGGGAAAATATTTATATTTTGTTACCATGGCAACCATTTCTCCTATCTTTTCTAAGGAGTAAAGTGGTCTTCAGAAGATTTCAATCACAAAATGAGAATATACATTTGAAAGAGCATCTAAAAAATAATTGATTTTTGAATTAAAAAAAAATCGTTGGAGCAAATTTTGAGAAAATCGAAAAAAACTGAAAAAGTGCATCAGTAAAGTACTAGTACTCTTTGGCCAATTTTGTTAAAAAGCTTCGTGTCACGTCCCAGGGGGGTGTTTAACTTAAATATAAAATTTCAACCTCGTAGCTCAATTCTTTCATGCTTAAAATTGAACACACACCCACAGACAAACCATGTCGCGAAAACCACTTTTTTGGATTCAGGGGACCTCAAAACGTGAAGATCCATCAAAATCTCGACATCGAATTTTTGACATGAATCCAATACTTTCTCTCTATATATATATAGAGATATATACAAAGGTAAGAGAAAGTAAAAAATAATTTTATCATAATATGAATGTTTTTTTTTTTCTGTCAAAAGGTGGAGGGGAGAAGTTCTCCCTGCCCCCCCCCCCCTCCCTGGGACCACTAGCGTATAAATTTATATCCGAAAATGATTCTTTATCGCGATACTCGCCATTTTTTTTTTCAGGGATTGTATGTCTTCTTCTCGATCGAGTGTTTAACTCGTGCGTCAGATTTGTCGGTGACATTCGTAGGGATCAGCACATAACGCCCCATTACAATAACCTAAAATGGCTAAGATTAAATAAGAGAATGGAGTATCATATGGGGTGTTATGTGTTTGGCCTTTTTGGAGAGAGGGGAGCCTGGTTATTTGCGCGAGAGACTGACCCTGAGGGCTTCTGTGCGGGACTGGCGGTTGCGGGGAAATGAGAGTGACCTGCAGGTGCCGCATCATGTGACGGCGACATATGGGTCGTCGTCGTTCCTGGTGGCGTCTGCGAGGTTATGGAATTCCATACCTTTGAATATCAGAAGGTCACGGACGTTCGCGGTGTTTCGGTCGAAATTTCACGCATACTTGTTGGGCGGGCAGAGGCGATGAGGAATGGGCGGGATGTGTGTCCTGTTGTTTTGTTTTGCTGTGTTTTGTTTTATTTTATTTTATTACGTGTTGATCTGGGGAGACGGTCGCGTGTGCGTTTTGGAGGGGGTGGATAGGGGTGGAGCATGTGTGTGTGTGTGTGTGTTGGCGCCAATCATATTGTAAATTTGTAAAACCTGTAATAATAATAATGTATGATGTTTGGATTAAGCGATAATGTTAAGTTTTACTATGTACTCAATGTGGGCTCCAGGAGGCGTGCGCGTCAGAGCCAAATAAATTAAATTCTCTTCTATTCTATTCTATTCTATTCTATGTAGAATTATAAAATGTATTTGTTTTTGTTTTGTTCTAGATTTATAATATGGCGACTTCCACTCTACAGCCTGAGATTGAACGCATTTGTCCTCCAGTGGTGATATCAAATAACAGCATCTCAAAATTCAAAGGTAAACATTTTTGTGCTGATTGGCGAATTAGAAAAAGACAAAGAGAGAGAGAGAGAGAGGATCTTTTTTATTTAATCTAATCTCCAACATGTTTTTAAAAAAATGGCGTCTCGAAAAAACCGTTAATAGCCGCAGAAGCTGGTTACTCTAGGCGGCAAGAGATGGCGTTAGTTTCTCCCATAGGGATACAAGGGATTTATTCCATTTCATTTTAAAAATTCCAGCTAATTAATCAAAGGTAGAAAATTAATTATTTTTTAACACAATGATTACTAATTTAATTATCTACTCTCTAAAAACGAATTAGTAAAAAAACTACTAATTCCTAGTGAATAGTTACTTTTTTAAGATGTGCAAAGTAGACCACCCGTAAATAGTGGATATCCACTTTTTCAATTAGTAAAAATTATTAATATGAAAAATTCACTAATTGAAGAAGTGAATTTTTAAAAAAATAATGACCAAAAAAAAAAGAAACGTTTAAGATATATGAAACACGCCTTTTTTGACGATATTCTAATCCCTGTCACAATTAGTCATATACTAACAAACACCCCCCCTATAAAAATTATGTCCCATCTTAGTACTACCCCCCCTCCTTCTCTTTCGACTCTGTATTCCAGTATTATACAATCAATTAAAAAATTATTATATTGATAAATAATACGAAAAAAAATTTTATAAATTCAACTTTGAATTGTGATGTCACACTTGTTGCACACATTGCGATGACACCGGGACCTCACTTGTGTTCCAGCAATTTATTTCTAAATAAACTTAATAAAACTAATTATCGTTATATCAAGAAATATATTTACTAAATTTTAAGTAAAAATATTTCTTAATTGACTATTTAAAAAATAATATTTTATAAATTTAAAAAAATTTGGAATCTATTTGTTTTGACTTAACATATATTTCCTGCAATTTTTAACAAAAAATACAAGTTATCTCAATATTATTATTTATTTGTATTATTATTATTTAAATAAAGCCTTATATTGCCAAAAATGCCGATCAAACAGCTGGTCGGCCATGTTGGCTTCTCAGACAGCCGGAATTGAATGAACTACTTTTTGAATTAGTAAAAAATAACTAATCTAAAAGTAACCAATAAATTTACTAAATATATTAGTAGATTCTACTCAAAATGACTAAATTTGATGTAATTTTCTTACCTACTATTTGAATAAGTAAAAATTCTACTAATTCGTTTTAAGAGAGTAATTTATCCCGTTTTCTTTTTCGTAATTTCTTTATGGTTTGACCATAAGCAAAAAAAAAGGAGCTATTATCACAGTCGAAGAGAAAAATTGCTACAGTACAAGAGATATCACCGAAAATCTGAAGATTTTTTTATATAACGAGCTTAATGATATCTTCTTAATTCGTTTATAGTAAGTGTATAATTTGATCTTGGAGCTTCCTCTCTATCCATTTATCCGCCCTTTGGCCTTTAGCCCTTCGGTTAATTCAATTTTGCATCTAATTTATTTAGTATGCCTTCTTCTCATCTCCCCCACCTCCACTTAAAAGAGGATATTAAAGTTTTTGTTTTGTTCATGGGGGGGCTAATTTCCTCCTCCAGGGTGTGCCTCAAATTAATTCTTCCTTGACTGACGGTGTAGCTACAACGCTCTTATTGATGAAATGAACAAATATTTAACATGTTAATCATTTTATATTGGCAAATATTTGAGAAATGAAAAAATAAAAAAAAACGATATTTCGGATTTTAATTATTAATGTTGAGATAGAAGAAAAAGAATTTTATAAGAAAGGAGAGAGAAATCTCAAAGTGTAATTAAACAGTAGCTTGTAATTGGAATTCAGCTCGTATCATTAACTCGTTCATATCATATCCTGTAAATAATCGTCCCTTTGACAATGGATATATCTGGGTGAATATACGCTATTTGAATTTTTTGTGTCCCAAAACTCATGAGTTTTAAGTATTGGATTCATGTCAAAAATTCGATGTCGAGATTTTGACTGATATACACGTTTTGAGGTCCCCTGAATCCAAAAAAAGTGGTTTTCGCGACATAATCTGTCTGTCTGTGAACAAAATATCTCAAGAACGAAAAGAGCTTTAAAATGTATATTCTCATTTTGCCATTGAAATCTTCTGAAGAACACTTTACTCCTGTACTTCATAGAGAAGATAAGAGAAATGGTTGCCATGGTAACAAAATATAAATATTTTCCCATACTTTTTTTTTTGTTTTATTAAAAAAACACACTTTTTTCTCATTCACACTCACCTTCACACACACATACACACAGTCTTTTCGGCAACTAAGGCCATTTAAGACTTTAAAAGATACTCGTATTTATATAATATCTATTTATTTGGGGCCCAGGCATTCTTATTTAAGCTATTTGGTATCCAAAAGGGTTAAATAAAAAATCATCGGACTGCCTGGGGTCCGAACCCGCGACGTTTGGTATACGAGGTTAGCACGCCAAGCCCCGAGGGCTTTCCCATACTTATAAATTTTACATCTTGAATTCTATTATATCTGCGGAAACTAAATTTATATTTTTTTTTTTTTTTTTATTTATTTTCCGGCCTTTGACCTCGGTCATTCAGCCCCCCACTTTTTACAATATATTTTACAAAAAACATGATATAAAAAAAACTTTTATAAAAGTGCATAGTTCGTATCAAAAAAAAAAACATTAATATAAAAAGAAAACATTACAATTAAATAATTATGAAGAACACTGTAACAAAAAACATGAATAATAAAAATACACCATACAAACAAAAAAAATTCTTAATAACACTTATAGCAATTAAATATTCCAAAGTCTATTTGTAGATTATAGAGTGATTTTTGAGGCTGTGATGAAGAGGCTTAAGTCTTGAAGTTCTTCCAGTTGCGGAGATTTTAGGAACTGCAGGAACTTTGTGGGGTCTCGGAAGTTTGGGTTAACTTTTATTGAATATTGGCCATAAATTTATATCGACACAAAAAATCTGGTGTGACAAGTACAGAATAAGAGATGTCGCTGTTCAACAATTAGAATGATAGGAAGAGAAGATGTCAGCCAAAAGGAGATTGCCAATAATGTAAGATCTGATGTTTTTATAATTTAAGACATATTTTATGTTGTTGTATTACAATTATTATTTATGCTCGTTTCAGTTCTTAAGAACTGATGATGGATTTATATAATTAAACCCGAAACGTCTTCTGAATGGAGATTTTTATTCGATAGATAGATAGATAGATAGATAGATTTATTACTGCTCTGAGATCATATGATCTCTTTGAGCATTCTTAAAAAAAAAATCACAAATCAATTTTTGATTCTCTCGCAAAATACAAAAAAAAAAAAAAAAAGAAAAAGAACAAAAAATAAAGCAAAATAAAATAAAAATAAAACAAAACAAAACAAAATAAAACAAAAAAAATAGATACAGAGAAATATGGATATAGTAAAGTGGAATTCATACGTCAATCACAAGGCAATTTTAAAGTAAATTTAAGCTCAAGCCCCAAAACCCACCTGCACATCCATCAGGTAGCCAAAGAGGCGTCTCCTGAAAGAGTCCAGCGACCCCACCGCCCGCAAATTTTCTGGTAAGCTGTTCCAGAATCTAATAGATTCTACCGTGAAAGATCTGGTATAGAGGCTCTCCTTTTGGCTGACATTCTCTCTTCCTGTGAATCATTCAAAAAACTACTAATGGGGCAGACAGGGGGAGTATACATTTATAGTGGAGAATTGGATCACATCACAGCGACAACCTCAAAAGCAACTAGTATACATTTATAGCTATTTTAAACTATAAATACCTAAAAATGAAACAGTTATCGTGAATTAACTATATGGGTCAAATAAAACACGATTTTCTTTATTACTTAAGAATACATTAACAATGATATAATTAGTTTAACATAAATTTTTTCGATGGAGCGTTGAATAGACTAATATTCACCCTTATACCAAATTTCAACGATCTGGCTGATTATATCAAACAGACAAACAAACATGCAGTGATATCTAAAATGTTTTTTTTTTCTCATGCAAGTCTCGAGATTGAAATATTTTACGAATACAATAAGTCTACTTTCTCTATTTCGTATACGAGAAAGTAAAAAAAGAGAATTTGATTTAACATGGACAATGTTTGGAATGCAATATGGAGAGATGCAGAGATAGAAAGAAGCATTTAGATTCTAACTTGTTCGTGAAATTTTATCTATAGTTAGAAATTATTTGTTAAAGAAAAAAAGAGAGTTGCATGACAAACATACATTCATCTCATCCAATTTCAGTTTTAATAATTCAAGTTCACTTAAATTTATTAGAATTAAACACTAAACAAAGAAAATTTGTGTGTCTTGGAAGAGATGCAGTGAGTTGAATATTAAACAAAGTCAAATTAGGAAAAGTTACGATAAATAATAACCTTCTAAAGTGTTAAGGATTTACTTCCTGAGTTTTGTCAAAAAAGAAATAAGCTAAAAAAAAAAAAATGGTGGAAATAAAAGTTTGATATACAGTATAATAAATTATAATTTTTTTTTCTTTTTCGATTTAGAGATAGATGTCCTTTTAAAAAAATAGAGAGAGAGAGAGAGCTACAAACAAACTCCCCTGAGAAGGGGTAGAAAAAAATAATAATTTAATAGACAAGATAAAAATCGAGAAACATCACTATAACCTGAGTAATGATAGAATAAAATACAAGCTTCAATAATGTAGAGAAAAAATCTGGTGTGACTGGTAGCACAAGCCCCTTAAAAAACCCCTTTTTTTTAGGAAAATCGAAGTATGCGGGATTTTCAGAAAATGACTAAAATTTTGAAATTTGAAAATGACACAGGAAACTTATTTAAAAAAAAAAAATAATTGTATTTTCTCTTGAAAACTACACAAAAAAAGAGAAATTTCAAAAAAAGTGGGAAATTGGACCTTTTTTGTACGAGTTATGAGCAAGAAAACGAAAAAAAGAGGATTTTTTTGTTTCAAAATCTGAACCCAAAAAAATCTCAAAATTTACCAGGAGGGGTTTTTTAAGGGGTACTACAAAATATCAAAAAATGGAGGAAATCAAAAATTAAAATTTTTCAAACCGTTCGATTTGGCGTGAAATGCCCTATATACACTGGGCCTCAGCGTTTTTTTTTTTTTACTGTAAAAGTGGGCCGCTCATTAAAAAAGGTTGGGAACCACTGTCCTAGATCATTTCCTTCATACTCTATTTTGACCAAAGACAGGCACAGACAGACTATTTTGCAGTACTCACTTTTTGCCAGGAAACTTCTAAACATGAATACAATACTTTCTCTCTATAGAGAAAGTAAAAATGGAAGATGGGAACTTAATAGGCTCTGATGATTTTTTAATAGGATTTCCAATATGACTCGACACAAAGAGAGCACCGATCTTTTAAGTTCTTATTAATTAGATATTTGATACTTTAAGCAAGAGTCAAAAGGTGACGCCTAGAATATAAACAAATAAATTAACCTAGATCCTTTTGTTTGAACAAAGAACAAAGTTGGCTGCATTTGCAAAAAGTATAGGCTACTTACTATTCAAGTCTTGTTATTTGAATAAATAAATTTCATTTTTTTTTATTATTATTAAAAATAACAATTAACAATATGATATAATAATTAAGAATTTTATTCAGACTTACAAATTTTAATTTTTTTATTTAGACGTGATTGGTTTAATTAACTCGAAAAATTAATTAAACTAATTTCATTGAATAATAATTGTAGGAACTAATTATTTGAATTGTTAATTAGACATTAAAAAGAAGGGATGTAGAGGGTATATTAATATATATGTTCTTAAATCTTGGAGACATTTAGGGGAAATATTTAATTAACTCAGACAAACTATAGTAAAAAATAATTTTAATTACTTAATATTTAAATCTCATATTAATTATTTAACAAATAAAATTTTAATTGCTTTTGCTTTATATGGCAATTCGCGATGCTCCAAGCGCAACCTTGTAATAATTAATTTAAAACAAAATTGCCATAAATTAAGATATAAGTGTGATAATCAAGTTAATTTTCTGATTCGATTGTTGGGAAAATGTAGATTTATTTATAGGTTATATTATTATATATATAAAACCTCATAAGTTTGAAAGTTTATTCGTTGTCTTTTAATAAAATCGAAAAATACTCATCTGTAAGTTGTAATAATTACAATACCTCTAAATTGTATCTACGTATGTTATTCATTTTAATAAGTGAGAGATGGGATGGTATTAGCAATTAGTCGCGTTAACATAGTTGATTTATTCAATTGGACAAGACACCTCCACTAAGAGGGAAGAGGTCAGCTATCGATTATGCAAATTCCTTAATTAGTAGTGTACTAGATTAGTTAACTCACTTAGTGAGGAATTCTTTCCTTTTATTCCCAATAAGAAAAAAAAAAAAAATAGAAAATAATCAATTAAGGGAGATGAAAAAAAGCGGATTTTGGATAATTAAAAGGAGACAATAAAAGAAAAGAGAATTTTTGTTTTATTTCACATTCTGATTTCTTTCAGGAGTGATTTTATGAACGTCATCACTCTAAGTGTAAAGAAGTGGTGAAAGAAAAATCAGAAAGACCGATGGGTTTTTTTTTATGTGTCTTGGAGAAGACAGAAAGAATTGATCGAAATGTCAAATTAATCTTTTATTGTCTGCATTCAATTAACGAGTTTTAAAAATACAGGAAAATAAAATTCCTCTCTGGGACGCATAGCACACAATCTTTTCATGTCCTCGATAACAATATTGCATTCAGGAATGGTAAAAAAAAAAAAAAAATCTATTAGGAATGTCCAAAACTTTGACACCTCTAAAAATCACCTCGGACATTTCTATGTATTTCAACTATTTGTATATTTGAAGGGACAACGAACGAAAACTTTATTTTATATTCTCTATAATCTATATATACACAGTATTAGGGTGGCTCTTATTTTTTAAAGTTAACATGTTTTTGCGCTACCCCCTAGTTTGGTGCCATTGCATTAAAAAAAAATAATCAGTGTAAAATTTCAGCTCTATCGGATAAAGGAAAAGGGTGCCCAAGACCTTTGAAAATAGAAAAAAATCACAAAATCACGGAAAAATACTATTTTATTTTTACTTTTTTATCTTGCTAAATATTTATTATATGGTTCAAATTCTATATTGCATATTTTTGCATATTTGGTGAATATTGCCATAAAGTTGCAAATTTAAAACTTTTTGAATATTTTTAGATTTTTCGGTAAAAGTTTTATTTTATTTTAAATTTTTTAATCTACTAGCCGCGTCGCCGAGGCGGGGCCTTGCGGGGCTTCGCCCCCTGGACCCCCCTCCAGCTGGCTCGCCGCCTGCGGCGGACCCTCGCCCTTTCTTCTTAATTATGAAAAAAATTATCATTACTATTCCAAACCAGTGCCTGTTTGAAGATTTGTTTACATTCATGGAATACACAAATGAAAAGAATACTTAAATATTTCTCTATACATTTCCTATGGGAGAAATCGTAAGTTTAAAAATTAATAACTCAAAAGTTATGGGAATTTCGGGATGAAAATAATTTTCCAGTAATCCCGAGAAGGTCCTCTTTATGGATAAAAATTTCATTTCAAAATTCCAACGGGAAGTTGCCTAAATAAAGCGTGACAGACAGACAGACGGACAGACAGACAGACACAGACAGACAGACAGACAGACGGACATTAGTGAATTATATATATAGATTTTCTCAAAATTTTCTCCAACGATTTTGAATAAAATTCAAAAATCAATTATTTTTTAGATGCTCTTTAAAATTTATATTCTCATTTTGCCATTGAAATTTTCTGAAGACCACTTTACTCTTTTTTTTTTTTTTTTTAAACATTCACACTTTTTTCTCATTCACACTCACACACACACATTCACCCAGTCTTTTCGGCAACTTAGGCCATTTAAGACTTTGACCAAAATATAAATATTTTCCCCACACTTATAAATTTTACATCTTGAATTCTAATATATCGGCGGAAACTATTTGAAAAATCTGGTGTGACAATCACCATTACCTTCGGTAATCGAAAGTTGTGTGCTGTGCGACAATCACACTGTTCTTGAAATCTAAAGAAGCCTGTCTAGAGAGAGTTTAGGCAATTTTACGTGCAAAGGCTCTTTCTTTTTCCTTTGATCCGACGATAAAAGACAAAAGTAGAGCTTCAAGAATAATAAATAAAATGGTATCACATGAGCAACTCAAGTCTCTCTTTCCCAATGGAATTGTTTCATATTCAAATATCAAATAAATTTGTGTTAACATTAACGAGTAAACATTTACACATTTTTTTTTTTTTGTTTTTCGTTTATAAGTTTATTTTTCTAAAGGGAACGAAAGGAAAATAACGAGCACTAATAAATAAAATTTACATAAGCATTAGTTAGTTGAAGCACTTTGAATGGAATTTTAATTTTCTCTTTTGTGTTTATTGGAAATAAAAGGAAAGAATCCTCCTCTCACTGAGTGAGTTAACTAATCTAGTAGACTATTTGAATAATCAATAGCTGACCTACCCCCTCCCCCTCTTTTAGCAAGAGCGAGAGAGAGGGGGGGAAGGGGGTGGTGTCTCGTTCAATTGAATAAATCAACCAAATTAACGCTTCTACTTGTTAATCCCTCTCCCGCTCTCTCTCTCTCTCTCTCTTATTAAAACTAATAGCTTAGTAGTAATAGTACAATTTGAAATTATTGGAATTAGATCAAGTTTAAGAGTTTTTCTTTTTGTCTATAAAATAGAGAAATCCTCATGGATGTCAACGAAAATTTTGTCGATTTGTTTGTTTAATTAAGCAAATCTTACCTTAATATTTATAGGACAAAGCCTAGGAAGGTGCTGTGACGTTAAAACATGTCATATAGCAAGTAAGGGTTCACAGGGGCCATAATAGACAAAATTCCTTTTTTTATGATGAGTAAAACATTCAAAGAAATTACAACCTCAAAAAAACTCCATTGGCTCTAGCTTTTATCATTACTGAGATACAGACGGACAGAGGATTCACACACACAATTATTTATATATATATATAGATATATATGTTCTACATCTCTTAGAAAGAGAGAGATTAATTCCTTTTCTATTAATTATATTTTTATCTGATTGATTTTTGCAGCTAATTAAGAGGGATTGTTGAAAAAAGTAAATAAATGTTTAATAATAAGAAATAGATATCCATTTCTTTTTTTTTTTAATTAATTATTATTATTTCATTTATTTATCAAGGTGGAAAATTTCCGAAAATTAATTATTTATTTTTTTAATTCCTAATTTATTTAAATATCTTTTCAATTAAATAATAATAATAAATAATTTGACTTAATTAGATTCTAAATCACGCTCACAAAAAAGTCGACAGAATAGATTTTATCGTTATCAATTTTTTTATTTTATGATTAAAAAAAAAAAAAAAGGAAGAAGGATGATGTTGCTGCGTGAATCTGAATAAAAGGATGCTATTAAGGAAATAATTAAAGTGAAGATTAGAAACGGGAAGAATAAAAAGGAAAGAGAGAAAGTTTGGAGTAAGAATTAACAACTAGATAAATAAGACAGTAATGCAGTGAGTGCCATTCAAGAACATTATTATGATGATTAAAGGAGCTATGTCGTTAACAACAAGTCACTAACAATAAGAGCGCTAAAACATAATTAAATTTAAATAAGAACTAGCCGGGCAGGCGGGCCCCTACGACTTTTGAACAAAATCCGCCAAAGAGTACTAGTACTTTACTGATGTATTTTATCAGTTTTTTTTTTTTTCTCTCTAAATTTGCTCTAACAATTTTGATTGAAAAATCAAATATTTTTTAGATGCTGTTTAAAATGTATATTCTCATTTTGCTCAAAACTTCTTAGGAAATATAGGAAAATAGGAAAAATTACTATATTCCAATCCAGTGCCTACTTGAGGATTTGTTTACATTCAAAGAATACATAAATATTTCTCTATACATTTCCTATGGGAGAAATCGTAACTTTAAGAATTAATAACTCAAAAAGTTATAGGAATTTTGGCATGAAAATAATTTTCCTATATTCCCAAGAAGGTCCTCTTTATGCATATAAAATTTCATTTCAAAATTCCAACGCGGAAGTTGCCTAAATAGAGCGTGACGGACAGACAGACATTATATATATATATATATATATATATATATAGATAGAATTTTATTACAGTGTCGTTTAAAAGAAGAAAAGATTGATCGTCGAATTTAGGCTATGCAGCTAGTTATGATAAATCACAATTAAAGTTTGATATCCTCTGCTATCTATTGATGTGTTATTTGAGAATGTCAGCGATTTTATTTATTGTACGTATACAGAGAAATATCATGGTGAAAACACAAACACAAAGAAATTGACTTGATATCTAGTCGAGTTTAATGAAAATAGATGAAATGTTTTTGATGGGAATGATTACAAATAAAATAAGGCCAAAGAAGAGATTGCATTATTAGCTATTTATGCGTAATAATAAATGCTCGTTGTTCTGGTCAGGATTTCAACCATTAAGGTGCGCGTCTCGGGGTGCTAATTTTGGGAGATAACAGCGGCCACAATTTTGAGGCTATCGACTTCAAATTTTTTTTTAAATTAAAGCTATTTAAAATATCTACAAGTTATAGAAGCCCTTTTTTTGATTTTCGAAAAAAAAATTTTTTTTAGATTAATCGCATTAAATAAAAGATATTTAAAAAAAAAGGAGCTCTATAAGTTGTAGATAATTAAATTAGTAATCATTGTGTTAAAGAATAATTAATTTTTTGCCTTTAATTAATTAGCTGGAAGCTCTAGAATGAAATGGAACAAGTTACGTGTATTCCAATGGGGGAACACTAACGCCATCTCTTGCAGCCTCGAGTCAATCGTGCTTTAACGGTTTTTCGAGACGCGCACCTTAAAAAAAATTAATATTAGATTTTCCTTTCTGATTTACTTTCTCAAATACGAAGTGGAAGGAAGTATGGAAGCAGGGCCGTAACTAGCTTTTTTAGGGCCCCTATATTTTTTGGGAAAAAGTAATTATAGTTCAAATATATATCATAATAAAATTTATTCTATACAAAAAATCTGGTGTGACTGGCGCACAGCACACAACTTTCCTTACCTTCGGTAATCGAAAGTTGTGTACTGTGCTTGTCACACCAGATTTTTTGTGTCGACATGTATTTAGTTCCCGGCAGTAGGTAATATTTGAATTCAGATGTAAAATTTATAAGTATGGGAAAATATTTATATTTTGTTACCATGGCAACCATTTCTCCTATCTTCCCTATGAAATACAAGAGTAAAGTCTGCTTCAAACAATTTTGTGGGCAAAACGAGAATATACATTTGAAAGAGCATCTAAAAAATAATTGATTTTTGAATTTTAATCAAAATCGTTAGAGCGAATTTTGAGAAAATCGAAAAAAAACTGAAAAAAGTACATCAGTAAAGTACTAGTACTCTTTGGCCGATTTTGATTAAAAGCTTATTTTTCCGGTCCCGGGGGTGTTTAACTTAAATATAAAATTTCAGTTTCATAGCTCAATTCCTTCATGCTTAAAATTTGACACACACCCACACACCCACCCACCCACCCACCCACCCACCCACCCACCCACAGACAGACCATGTCGCGAAAACCACTTTTTTGGATTCAGGGGACCTCAAAACGTGAAGATCCATCAAAATCTCGACATCGAATTTTTTGACATGAATCCAATACTTTCTCTCTATATATATATTACATATATACATAGGTAAGAGAAAGTAATATATTATATTCTTTATATGATAAGAATATTCAATTTTCATTCAATTGTACTTTTCTAGCTTTCATTTGAGCAAAGTCATTAGTTATATCGTCAAAATTAATATCCACCACCTATTTTCAATTCTATGATTTTATGCAGTGGCGTAACGTACATCCCCGCAAACCGCTCGGTCAAGTGTATCAGAAAAATTTAAAATATTTCTTTTTCCGATATCAGAGACCATGAAAAGTTTAGTTTTTACTTTCTCTTACCTATGTATATATGTAATATATATATAGAGAGAAAGTATTGGATTCATGTCAAAAAATTCGATGTCGAGATTTTGATGGATCTTCACGTTTTGAGGTCCCCTGAATCCAAAAAAGTGGTTTTCGCGACATGGTCTGTCTGTCTGTGTGTGTGTGTGTGTGTGTTCAATTTTAAGCATGAAGGAATTGAGCTATGAGGCTGAAATTTTATATTTAAGTTAAACACCCCCGGAACCGGAAAAATAAGCTTTTAATCAAAATCGGCCAAAGAGTACTAGTACTTTACTGATGTACTTTTTCAGTTTTTTTTTTCGATTTTCTCAAAATTCGCTCTCAACGATTTTGATTAAAATTCAAAAATCAATTATTTTTTAGATGCTCTTTCAAATGTATATTCTCGTTTTGCCCTCAAAATTGTTTGAAGCACACTTTACTCTTGTGCTTCATAGGAAAGATAGGAGAAATGGTTGCCATGGTTACAAAATATAAATATTTTCCCATACTTATAAATTTTACATCTTGAAAATCGAATGTACCCTACTGTCGGAAACTAAATATATGTCGACACAAAATCTGGTGTGACAAGCACAGTACACAACTTTCAATTACCGAAGGTAAGAGAAAGTTGTGTGCTGTGCGCCAGTCACACCAGATTTTTTTTATTATAAATCTATTTTTTTTTTCTTCGCCCTAATCCCCGCGGTGCGGGGTCGGCGGTTTATGGGTTTTTGCGACCGGGAAGAAATAGAAACAGGCCGGCCCGTCGCACGGTCTGACGCCTGTTGAAAATATAGTAGGGAAGAGACTGACATGCAAAGAACAGAAGTAATGCCAGTCCCAGCTCGGGCAGCTCATGAAAATAATTAAATATTTTTAAATAATTTTTCTTGTATTTGATAAATTATTTAAAAAAAAAAAACATTGTGTGGTTTTATGAAACCACGATGCAAATGAAACTTTTTTTCGGATCGTAGGCTTTTAACTGAAAATTTTCAGAAAATTATTCAATTAAGGGTATTAAAATCGCGTTTTTAATCTTAACTTAATAATTGGAAAATGGGAAATCAATAGACGCATGTTAAAAACTGAGAACAATATTTTATTTAGTAATTTGAAGATTTGAATCATTTTAAATTTATTTTAAAAATTATATTTTATCAATTTAAAAATTGAATAATTAAATCTCACAATTATTTTTTTATAATTCGTCATATATATATTAAATTTCAACTTTCCTATTTTTGTCGTCATGGCTTGTGACGTCATAACTTGTAGCGTCACGGCCTTTGACGTCACGGCTTGTAACGCGACATGCTGATAGAGAAACGAAAAAATTTGTGTCGATCAAAATAAAGTTTCACTTTAAAAAACTGAAAAAGTACATCAGTAAAGTACTAGTACTCTTTGGCCGATTTTGATTAAAAGCTTCGTGTCACATCCCATGGAGGTAGGTGCCTAATTTAAATATAAAATTTCAACTTCCTAGCTCTTTTCGTTTGTGAGGATATTTTGTTCCCACACACCATAGACATATAGATAGATAATTTTTATTTTTTTTTATTTATAGGCGGCTGTTCTTTGGATTTTGATGGACACCTTTGCTGGCCCCCCAGACTGATCGGTGAAACTGTCTCGTTGGCATGTCCCACTTATTCAAATATGGCCGAGACAGGTAAGTGACCAACGAAATGACAGTTAGCTATAAAATTAGTTTTTTTTTTTTTTTGATTGATTGTGTGAGTGTTGATTGAGCTTATTTTCTTTTACCTATGTATATATGGACCCTGTTACGCATAAGTGTGTCAAGCGCCAAAAAAAATTAAAAAAATGAGTTAAGCACGGAATATTGTTTCAAATGCTATATTTTTTTTATGAAATATGTCCTAAAAAAATTTATATTTAATATTACTTGCACAATTGACAAAAAAAATTATATATAATCCAATGAAAACAAAAAAACTTTAATGTTAATTTTCTCAAAACTCGGTAACTGGCGTTTGACACACAAATGCGTAACAGGGTCCATATGTAAGATACCCACTCAGCACAAAATATTGTTGGAATCTGTTTAACAAATTTTTTTTTTGAAATATTGTGATAATATTCCACCAATATTATATTGTAAAATATTGCAAATAAAATATTACTGGTATATATTATTGTAACATTGCAAAGAAATTTTGAATCCAATTATATCAAATTTTTTATTATAGTAATATTCCAGCAATATTTTATTTGAAATATTGCAAAAAAATTAAGTTAAGTAAATTAAGCACACTTTACTCTTGGACTTCATAGGAAAGATAGAAGACATTGTAACAAAATATTAATATTTTCCCATACTTATAAATTTTGCATCTGAATTCTAATATATTGGCGGAAACTAAATATATGTCGACACGAAAATTCTGATGTGACAGGCACAGAACTCAACTTTCAATTACCAAAGATAAGAGAAAGTTGTGTGCTCTGCGACTATCACACCAGATTTTTTTAAAAATAAGGTTAAAGGAAATGTCCTCTATCCAAAAATTTCAAAATATATTTTTAGTCTAACGGATAAGTGGCTAGATAGAGGCTGTTTTCCTACTGTTACGCTGTCAGTGATATAATATACCTAAGGCAGATCGAGCAGCTAGTTGAATAAAATTAATTAAAGAGAGTGCTTTTCAAAATACGTTTTTTTTTGTTTTTTTGTTTTTTGTCAAGTTGTCACTAAAAGAGAAAACTTTTAATGGTAAAGTGTCAATGCTAAATCTTTTTAGAAACACCTAAACTTTGATACAAGTCTGTTGTGTGGGTTGTCTATCTTTCTGCTTGAAGGAACTACAACCAACGCATGTGCAGATAACTTAGAATATATTGAATAGAAAACAAATAGGCAACCAAGTGGCAAAACTTTAATCAAAAAAAAAATTCTTTAGTCTTCCTAAATCCCAATTATTCTATAACTAGCCGGGGGGCCCAGTAGCGTAGCCAGGATTTCTGCTTGGGGGGGGCCCAAAATTTTTATTAACCCCCCCTTCTCCAAGAAACTTCAGTGGAGAAATTTTTTTAGAAATAAAAAACAAATAAAAAAAAAATTTTTTTCTTGAAATAAAAAATAATTTTAATACAAAATTCGTAAATATTAGAGATTTTTCAATTATTTATAAGTTTTTTGTTAGTTTTTAGAATTTATGAGAGTTAATAAAATAATTATTTAAAAAAAAAAAAAATCATTAGGGAAAACAATAGGTATTTTTTTGTTTTGGAGAAGGCTTTGGGGGCCCGCCCCCGGGCCCCCCTGAATCGCCACTGGGGGGCCTCGCCCCCTGGATCCCCACCAGCTTGCTCGTGCGCGCCTGCGGCGGACCCTCGACTTTTCTTCTTAATTATAAAAAGAAAAATATTTTTTTTAAAGTGAAACTTTTATTTTATCCTCTCAAATTTTTTCGCTCTTCTATCAGGATGTCGCGTTACAAGCCGTGACGTCAAAGGCGTGACGCTACAAGCCATGATGTCACAAGCCGTGACGACAAAAATAGGAAAGTTGAAATTTAATATATATGACGAATTATAAAAAAATAATTGTGAGATTTAATTATTCAATTTTTAAATTGATAAAATATAATTTTTAAAATAAATTTAAAATGATTCAAATCTTCAAATTACTAAATAAAATATTGTTCTCAGTTTTTAACATGCGTCTATTGATTTCCCATTTTCCAATTATTAAGTTAAGATTAAAAACGCTATTTTAATACCCTTAATTGAATAATTTTCTGAAAATTTTCAGTTAAACGCCTACGATCCGAAAAAAAGTTTCACTTGCATCGTGGTTTCATAAAATCACACAATGATTTTTTAAACATTCACTTTTTTCTCATTCACGGTCTTTTCGGCAACTTAGGCCATATAAGACTTTGACGATAACCGTTATTATTTAGAATATCTATTCGGGATCCAGGCATTTCTATATAAGCCATTTGGTATCCAAATGGCTAAAATAAAATCATCGGACTGCCTGGGGTTCGAACCCGCGACGTTCAGTATAGAAATTAGGCACTCTACCAACTAGACCAAGCCCGTAGACTAAGAAAAATATTTTTTTTTTTTTTTAAACATTCACACTTTTTTCTCATTCACACTCACACTCACACACACATTCACACTGTCTTTTCGGCAGCTCAGGCCATATAAGACATTTACGATAACCGTTATTTATGAATTTATATATTAGGGTCCAGGCATTTTTAAAGAAAAATATTATTACTACTATTCCAATCCAGTGCCTGCTCGAGGATTTGTTTACATTCATAGAATACACAAATGCAATGAATACATAAATATTTCTCTATACATTTCCTATGGGAGAAATGGGAACTTTAAGAATTACTAACTCAAAAAGTTATAGAGATTTCTGGATGAAAATAATCCCTAGAAGGTCCTCTTTATGCATATAAAATTTCAGTTCCAGATTGACTGAGATGGAGCTCGTTTTTTTTTTTTTTGAGAAAATTGAAAAAAAAATAAAAAAGTATCGATGGCCTCTGTAGCCGAAAAAGGTTAAAAAAAAAAGGAAAAGAAATAACTAACAGTATTAACATAGGTATTGGCCAAATACTTTTTGAGCGAGGCCAGGGGTGGGGTTAAGAAGAAGAAAAAAAAAACAAAAACTAACATTAAGTTTGAAATCTTGAAACGCAATTTTGAACTGAACGGATTATCATGAAATTTGTTCCACTTCTAGAAGCTATCGTCCTTATTATTATGGCTGAGTTTCAAAACATTTGATTCAGAGGAAGCTGAGTGCGAAAATAATTTACCGCTCGTTTTTAACGCTCCCTGCGGTCCGATTCAGTTCTAGTTTTAATCCCTTCTTAGGACTACAAATTTGCTGAATCTCATCCTAATCCGATGAATAGTTTCAGACAGTGGCGCAACCAGGATTTGCTCCTGGGGGGGGGGGGGCTGATCTCAAAATTTTTTTTTCGCCGAACCAAATTTTTCGCCCTGCGAGGAAATGAAATTTTTTCCAGTCCGTAAAAATATATTTTACCTTTTTTTTTAGAGACGCTAAAATTTTTGCCGCCCACGGAACCAAATTTTTTTCATGCGCCGCCCGCGGAACATTTCCTTTTTAGCGGAACCGAAATGTTTATATTTTTACTTTCTCTTACCTATGTATATATGTAATATATATATGAGAGAAAGTATTGGATTCATGTCAAAAATTCGATGTCGAGATTTTGATGGATCTTCACGTTTTGAGGTCCCCTGAATCCAAAAAAGTGGTTTTCGCGACATGGTCTGTCTGTGTGTGTGTTCGGTGTGTGTGTGTGTTCAATTTTAAGCATGAAGGAATTGAACTACGAGGTTGAAATTTTATATTTAAGTTAAACACCCCCGGGACCGGAAAAATAAGCTTTTAATCAAAATCGGCCAAAGAGTACTAGTACTTTACTGATGTACTTTTTCAGTTTTTTTCGATTTTCTCAAAATTCGCTCTAACGATTTTGATTAAAATTCAAAAATCAATTATTTTTTGGATGCTCTTTCAAATGTATATTCTCGTTTTGCCCTCAAAATTGTTTGAAGCACACTTTACTCTTGTACTTCATAGAAAAGATAGGAGAAATGGTTGCCATGGTAACAAAATATAAATATTTTCCCATACTTATAAATTTTACATCTGAATTCAAATATTCCCTACTGCCGGGAACTAAATACATGTCGACACAAAAATCTGGTGTGACAAGCACAGTACACAACTTTCGATTACCGAAGGTAAGAGAAAGTTGTGTGCTGTGCGCCAGTCACACCAGATTTTTTTCTTTTCTATTTGTAATATACCTGTATATTTTGATTTTTTTTTTTTAATCTCCTGGGGGGAGGGGGGTTAAAACCCTAAAAACCCCCCTGGTTGCGCCAGTGGTTTCAGAGATATAAGCAAAAAAAGAACATCACATACACACGTAGACCCCACACATGTATTGCAGAGCCTTCGGAGTTCTTTGACCGACCTTACGCCATTTTTTATTTTGTTGACATTTCGTTCGCGTTATTGCTCTTTTATTTTTTATTTTTTTTATCAAGAAACGTAATAATTTTATATTTCTCTATTGCTTGATTAAGCGGAGAGACACTCAACATCTTGGAATGGACCATAATCTCTGAGTGAGAGTTGTTTTTGTTTTTCTATTATTTATTTAAAGTGCGCGAGAAAGAAAAAAAAGAGAGAAGAGATCAGCTTTAAAATAGAGATAAAAAAAAAAAAAAAGGACAAGTAATAAAATGTTACAAGTTGTTACATCTATCGATCGATCCTATTACGATTTCGTATAAATAAACATTTTCTTTTTATTTATACAGGGTGATTCAGTACAACTTGAATGATTTTGGAAATTGCTACAGATACAGAGATATTTTTTACTTTCTCTTACCTCTATATATGTTAATATATATATTGGATTCATGTCAAAAATTCGATGTCGAGATTTTGACGGACATACACGTTTTGAAGTCCCTTTAATCCAAAAAGTGGATCCCGCAACATGGCCTGTCTGTCTGAGTGTCTGTGAACTAAATATCTCAAGAACAAAAATCTGGTGTGACTGTCGCACAGCACACAACTTTCTCTTACCTTCGGTAATCGAAAGTTGTGTTCTGTGCTTGTCACACCAGATTTTTTGTGTCTACATATATTTAGTTTCCGCCAATATATTAGAATTAAAGATGTCAAATTTATAAACATGGGAAAATATTTATATTTTGTAACCATGGCAACCATTTCTCCTATTCTTTCCTATGAAGCACAAGAGTAAAGTGTGCTTCAAACAATATTTTGAGGGCAAAACGAGAATATACATTTTAAAGAGCATCTAAAAAATAATTGATTTTTTGAATTTTAATCAAAATCGTTAGAGCGAATTTTGAGAAAATCGAAAAAAACGTGAAAAAAGTACATCAGTAAAGTACTAGTACTCTTTGGCCGATTTTGATTAAAAGCTTATTTTGTCGGTCCCGGGGGGTGTTTAACTTAAGTATAAAATTTCAGCCTCCTAGCTCAATACCTTCATGCTTAAAATTGAAACACACACACACAGACACACAGACACACAGACACACACACACAGACAGACCATGTCGCGAAAATCACTTTTTTGGATTCAGGGGGACTCTCAAAACGTGAAGATCCATCAAAAATCTCGACATCGAATTTTTTGACATGAATCCAATACTTTCTCTCTCTATATATTAACATATATATAGAGTTAAGAGAAAGTAACAAAAGCAAATAGGTTGAAATTTTATATTTAAGTTAGGCACCCTTCTGGAACGTGACGCAAAGCTTTTGAACAAAATTGGCCAAAGGGTACTAGTACTTTACTAATTTTTAAGGAGTCAAAAAAAAAAAAAATCCAAGACATAGGCAGCCAAAATTATTTCTTTTATTATTGCCGTTCCAAGCTGACGTTTCGGCCACTGGTCTAGGCCATCTTCAGAGCCGGAGGCGAGAATAAATGAAAATTACCTAGACCAGTGGCCGAAACGTCAGCCTGGAACGGCAATAATAAAATAAATAATTTTAAAAAAATAATAAAATAATAAATAAATAAATAATTTTGGCTGCCTATGTCTTAGATTTTTTTTTTTTGACTCCTTAATAATACTTCCAGCCACAAAGACATACCTCACAATTTACTAATTCTCTTTTTCAGTTTTTTTTTTTTTTTGATTCCCTCAAAATTCGATTTAACGATTTTGATAAAATTCAAAAATCAATTATTTTTTTAGATGCTCTTTAAAATGTGTATTCTCATTTTGCTTTTGAAATCTTCTGAAGACCACTTTACTCTTGTACTTCATAGGAAAGATAGGACTTTTTGCATGAAACACAGGTTTTTGGATAAAAAATTATTTTATTTTTCAACGTAGTCTCCTTTGAGCTCTATACACTTTGTCCAACGTTTCTCCAATTTTTTTTTATCCCTTACAAAAAATAATATTTGTCGAGGTCATCAAAATTATCGTTGGAGTCAAATCTCTTTCCGCCGAGCCATTTTTTCAGGTTTGGAAACAAGAAATAGTCACTCGGGGCTAAATCCGGAGAATAGGGCGGATAAGGGAGCAATTCGTATCCCAATTAATAGATTTTTGCCATGGAGCACACGAAATTCACTTTTTTCCATTATCTTCTCAAATCACGAGGTAGTCTGCTATTAATGGATGTCAAACAAAAACTAAAAGACCCAGCTGGTTCAAATTTGGACAGGAGTCAGCTGATAGTTGCCTGCTGACAGGAGCAGTGTTACCGCGTGACAAGCACTGAACTCAACTTTCTCTTACCAAAGGTAAGATAATGTTGTGTTGTGTGCGACCGTAAGGTGCTTGGGAGCTTGAATCATTCAGCTGTAGGTGGTGGCCTCTTGCAGTCAGGCTTAACGTTTAGTAGTAGAATAATTTTACTAGAGATGTGATTGCCTTTAATTGTCATTACAATTTTATTATAGGTCTTAGAGAAATGAATAGAGCCATTAATATTAAGAGCTTCTAACTTGGCGTTTAATAGTCCCACAGGTAGGCCTACTAATAGTAAAATTTTAATTAGCGTCAATAATAATAAAACCATTTGATTTCTGATCTGTTCTTATTGGCTGGGTGCGAAGTAGGCGGTGGGGGAACCACCGCGCGCCGTGGCCAAACAAGGAACTTTCGGAGGACCAACTCTGACTAATTACTATTGAAATTTACGTAGTATTACGCATTATTATGTAAAATGAGGAGGCTCGTGGCTAATCAGATAAGCTGCGGATTACGAGTCTAGAGTTGCTATACAACTCGGGTTCAAATCCCACTTGCCGTGGAAATTTTCAATCATTGCCAATGTCTCCTCCGTCTCTCTGTAATTGGAGTTGGGCTCTGTTGAGAGATGTAGAAATTAAAAAAAAAAAAAAAAAAAAATCAAATATGGGTCACGAAACCTGCTGCGTAGTTAACTGCAAGAACAGTGATCACAAATTCTATAAATTTCGACAAGCAAGTTGGAAACAAGGGGGGTGGGGTAAAGGGGGTAAATCCCCCCCTCCCCCCCGAGATTTAAAAAAAATTTATTTTTAATGTAAAATTTTAAAAATTAATAATTAAAAATTTGATTTGTATATATATTCTGGCAAACAAGTACAGAATGCGCCTTTAATGCCCAGTTGCACCAACTAGTCTCAGATCTTGGCTTGGTCAAGTCCGTCTTGAACTGAAGTCTCAGCTTGAGATTTAAAACGTTGCACCAATGAATCTTCAAATGATCTTACCCAAGCTGCCTTTAAGAAAAAACAACATCTGGCAACCTCGCATTTTTGTTACAAATTAGCCACTAGGCGGCACTGCAGGACAACAAAAAACATATTTGCTAACCAAAATCTGACCAAAATAAAAATAAATAAATAAATAATCAGCTTACTCTGTTTTATCAAATTCTGTCAACAAAAAAATATTAACAAATTTTAATAAGTGAAGTATTTCTAGGCCCTCCCTCATTGGGGAATAAAAAAAAAAGAGAAAAATTTTCATAATATATTTTTCTAGACAAACTATTGAATGAAATGGTACAAAAAAACACAAACAAATTGTAAGTTAATCTACAGTATTTTTTTTTTTTAATTTAAAATAAATAAATTTACTTACTTTTTGTTTGACGTTTTTCTGCCACTTCAATTCAATCAACTTTTAAATCTATTATTTTTAATATCTATTGAAAATATTTAATATAATATATTATATTTTTAATAATGGGTTTATTTAATTAATAAACAAATTAATTTTTTTTTTTTTTTTTTTTTTAAAACATTCACACTTTTTCTCATTCACACTCACACTCACACACACATTCACACTGTCTTTTCGGCAGCTCAGGCCATATAAGACATTTACGATAACCGTTATTTATGAATTTATATATATTAGGGTCCAGGCATTTTTATTTAAGCCATCTGGTATCCAGATGGCTTAAATAAAATCATCGGACTGCCTAGGGGTCCGAATCCGCGACGTTTGGTATATGAGGTTAGCACGCTAACCTCTACGCCATGCCCCGAGGGCAACAAATTAATAATTTAATTTAGGCTAATATTTTAATTTAATATATTAATAAATTTAACAGTAAAAATATATTTAATATATTTATTTAAAATCATATTGAATTTTGACAGATATATTTTGAAAATACGAGGTTATGTTCAAAACCTTCTCTGTCAATTATAAGATTATGCAAACATCAAAATCTTCACCTCCGATCAGCTCCATCCACACCAATATTCACGTTTTCTATTAATATCTTGAAGTAAATACCAATTTATAGCGATTAAAAACAGTTTAAACTTTTACACACCGTCTATGCTTCAACAAATTTTATTTCGAATTTTTTATATATAATATAAATATACCTGGTAAATTTTTTAAAAATTCTTCACAGGCAGTATGAAAATATAATTTTTTTTTTTAAATAATAACAATAAGATTGATTAATTAAAAAAAAAATATATATTCTAAGGGATTATATAGATAGTTGAATAGATAAAATGTCACAATTCTCCTTTTAGGTTACGAATTCAGGCTGAGAGGGACTTAAGTCGCCAAATTTGACTACTTGAGATGTAAGCTCAAAATCAGGACTTAAGTTCGTATTAAATGTTGGTGCAACACTCTAAGTTCAAATGTAAGATGTAAGACGATCTTGAGACTTGAGATATGTTGGTGCAACTGGGCATAAATTACCGAAATTAAAAAAAAATTGTGTTGTGCGACTAGTCACACCAGATTACTTCCCCCCTCTGAGAAACATTTCTGGATCCGCTCTTGGTTGGAAACGAGAACAACAAATGAAATTCTCTGAAAATTTCCAGCTATTTAGGCAAGACAAAACCCAATGCTCTCTAATGGGCAAATTCTGAAATTTCTGGAATTTTCGTGCTCTTCCCCTTTTGAGAATTTCGGGACCCAAGTATTTTCCTGAACAATCCATAAGTCTTCTATATATTCAAGATGATAAGGAATAAATCCCAAAGAGAATGCAGCCAAATTTATTTCATTTAATTTTAATATCTCTATTTCCTGCCACTACACAAAGATATTTTGAGATTATATTCAACTATTTTTATATTATAATATTAATTTGCTCTATCCTTGCCTCCATAATAGTTTGAATGTATTGTATAAAAACATAAAGACAAAATCACAGGTATGATTAATTAATTTATTATGTCTTTTCAAATGATTTGTAAAACAAAAAACATCTTTTGTATTATTTTCCATGTTTGTAGCTCCGATGATGGTTCAAACCCGAACCGAAACGTTAGCAAGTGATTAGGAATTTTTTATTAAAATAAATGAAATAAATTTGGCTGCATTCTTCTTTGGGGATTTATTCCTTATCATCTTGAACATAATACTACAGCTATAACAATATTCAATCACGTCTTCTATATAGTTTCAAAATTACAGGAAGTTGGTCAAACAGACAGACAGACACTCGTCTAATATATATATAGGCCTACATTTTATTTTTTTTTTTAATTTATTCATTTGTCAGAATTGCCTATTATCTCTCATATCATTCGGCACCACGGTTCTGAATGTAAAAAAAACCTGGTGTGACTGGTCGCACAGCACACAACTTCGGAAGGTCAATAAACAAAATAATGCAGTATAAAATGTCACCTATGATTTCTTAGATGAATAGATAATTGATCTACTGGGTCTTTGATGAATTTGTTTTCAAATTCCGGCCTCTGAATAGGTAAGAGAAAGTAAAATTTATTTGTTCTTTCAATAATTGACAGAGGGTCGACTCAAATTAATATTTTTCCGTGCTTTGATTCAATCATAATTCCCCTGATTACGTGTAATACAAAAATTAATTACTATACGTACTGTATATACAAGAGAGATATCATAATTATGTTAATAAATTGGAAATAACACGTCATACATTTTATTTACTCTTTTTAGTCAAAGAACACACAAAATGCCCACTAACTCACTCTTTATATTTATTCTATGAATAGGTCGATGGGGTGGTGAGAGATTTAAATAAATAAAGGGATTTCAATTTAATTGGAGATATGCTATTTGAACACAAATTAATACATGGCAATCAATTTTTTTTCAATAGGAAAAACTTTTTTTTTTATTTAACATAAACTAATTGGACTCCATCCCCCCCCCACCCCTTACAAATACACTTTTGTGGTAATAAACATTTGATATTTTTTGTATACTATCTGTTAAGGTCGTCTGGAATCTCTACTCTCTTAAAACGAATTAGTAGAATTTTTACTTATTCAAATAGTAGGTAAGAAAAT
>JAKCPI010005273.1:0-74261 GCA_023213315.1 Euborellia annulipes | reverse complement strand
GGCAAAGTTAGTGGTGACTGATTAATTGATGGAATGTGGCCGTGAGATGTCAATTAGTGTGATGTGGAGGACAAAGCAGCCAGATAGGTAGCCTCTATTTAAGAAAACAGACTCTTTTTAACAAAACGTTTCGGCTAAATTTATTACGCCATCTTCAGTTGTTAGAGTCTTATGGGAAAATAGAGTTGTCATATGTGTTTTTTCATAAACGAACATAGAATTGTCATATGTGTTTTTTCATAAGCGAAAACTCATATGACAACTCTATTTTCCCATAAGACTCTTTAACAACTGAAGATGGCGTAATAAATTTAGCCGAAACGTTTTGTTAAAAGGAGTCTGTTTTATTAAATAGAGGCTACCTATCTGGCTGCTGTCCTCCACATCACACTAAGTGACTGATTAAAACAATATATGGTATATAAATCTAAATAATATACCATATATTGTTTTAATCAGCCACCACTAACTTGGCCATAAACAAATAAAACTTCCTATATTTGAGAAATTTAAATAAAGTTTTGTTTTAAAAAACTTTTTGACTTTTAATTGAACCTCTTGGTTCGAATCATATTGAATATTGTGCAAAAGGTTCCTCAGCTTCATCTAATTTATATCAATTAATATTAGGCTATTAGAAAATAACGAAACACTAAAAAAAATTGAAGATATATTTTTTCTATTAACTATTATAGTAAAATATAATGTTAATTTTAAAAAAAATTAAGAAAGTAGAAAGAAATACTATTTTGGGCCTGCCGCGTTATGAACGCATTGTAGTTAAAGAAATCTTATAATTTAAATAAGCTTATCACAAGCCATGGAGATAAAAACTTATCAGAAGTGCAAGAGGCTTCAATAATCTCATACGAATAAAACAATCAATCAAATGATAGGAAAATTGCAATATAGGCCTATAGAGTGGCTAAATACTACAGTACTTTTATAAAAATTCTATTGCATACTATAAACTTCCTGTTTGTATCAAGAAGAAAAGTGGAAAAAAAAATTACAAATAGGTCTACAGATTATGCCATCAAAATAATTAGATAACAAAATGACATTGCGGATGAATAATGTAAAAGAAAGCAGATATATCGCAGTTGGATGTTCCGATCTCATCTACTTTGAAAGTAGGAAATTCAAGAAAAATTTATCGTTAAAGGAGGGTGACGCGGCTAGTAAATATTCTAATAACTCATTTCGTTCGGAAGAATTTTCTAACTATATATAAAATTTTATTTTATTGAGAGCAGGTTAAAAATACTTGAAATAAAGCTCTTAAGGATTAAGAGATTAGCTTATATATATACCGGTATATATTTTAATTCCATAGAAAAGTATCCTTTACTAATTGGAAAATTACCTTTTTATAAAAAAAAGAATAGAGGTCTAGCTTTTTTTGATCCTCTGGGATTTAATTCAAATTAAAATTCTAAATGAATTATTAATGAACTAAAATATAGACTGAGAGTTTAACCGAATTAACTTTTTTTTTTATATTGATTTAAAAGAAAAGTTTGAATTAAAAGTTGTTAAAATGGTCAAGTATTTTAACATTTAAGAAATTTCATGAAAAGAAGGGGAATACGATAAATAGTACAAAACTTTCTCTTACGGTATTTTCAAGCTCTGTGCTGGCCACACCGAAATTACCGAAAATGACCGAAGGTAAGAGAAAGTTGTGTTCTGTGTAATATATTTAAAAAAATGCCGAATTCTCTGTTATAGTCAAATAAATGCAATTCTTCTATCCTCGCCTTATTCCCGCAGTGCGGGATCGGCGGCCCTCACTCTTTCCCTCCATTCCCCCCTATCATGAGTTTTTGCGACCGGGAAGAATAGAGCAGGCCGGCCCGTCGCACGGTCTGACGCCTGTTGAAAATTTAGAAGGAAGAGACAGACATACAAAGAACAGAAAACTGCATGTCCCACCTCGGATAGCTCGTGGTTGTCATCCACGTACCCAGACTGTCAGTCAATTACTGTATAGATCTATTCGAATCCAATCGCTAAGCAATACATTTCAAATTAAATAAGAATGCCTGGACCCCCAATAGATATATTTACAAATAATGGGTATCGTAAAAAGTGTTAAATGGCCTAAGTTGCCAAAAAGACTGTGTGTATGTGTGTGTGAATGGGAAAAAGTATGTTTTTTAATAAGATTTAAACTTTCGACCGTTGGAACATTTTGTAAATTAAAATTAAATATACCAATTAAACACTAGGTTATTTGTTTCAAAGGTTTTATTAATTAAAAATTAACACTTGATACGTATTTCGACAATTTTTTGTCATCATCAGAAGTGTGTTTTTTAAGAAAAAAAAAAAAAATAAATTTCAAAATTTATTTGTTTTAATACTCCTTGAACAAGACCAAAAGGATCTAAATGTCAATTTCCAGATTAAAATCGATCAATCAATTTCTCGTACAAATACAGTTTTTTATTAAAAATATTTATATTAATATTCATGGGCGTAGCCAGGGGGGAGGCAGGGGGGCCGTTGCCCCCCCCTGGCTGGTCCTAAAAATTTAAAAAAAAACGAGCAAATATATATTTTTCCCATTGGGAATTTTTTTTTAACACCCCAATCCACTACATTAATTTAAATTTAGAAAATTATTTATTTAAATAAAAAAAAAAATTTTTTTTATTTAAATAAATAATAATCTATGTATATATTAATTGCAAACCCCCCCTCTCGCCCTAACGAAGGGTTGCCCCCCCCTAACAAGAAGTCTGGCTACGCCCATGTTAATATTCATACTCAATGATCGTAAAAATTTGTAGTAAAAATGAAAATAACGTTAGTAAATTTTGAACTGCGAATTTAGTGGACTAAGTACAATATAACTTTGTTCTCCAGTCTATATAACGCCTAGACGAAAAGAATTTGATTGGGCATATTTGGACTCGAACGCTTTCGATCTGACTTTACCTTAGTTCGCCAATTTTTTCTACAAACTTAACCAAAGGTTTTAATTCTTCCTCCGTTTGTGAATATATCTTGGATTCGGCACGTACGAATTAGGGGTAACCACCTTTAGTTCAGATCTTTATTCTATAATTCCTATTGTAATCTCTTGCTTGTTTCTCTTCTCTCTGATTACAGCACACATGATCGCTATTTCCAGTTATTCAGTGTTGATGCTCCTTTCAGCTCTTGGCAATCTCACCGTGTTGATAATAATTCTTCGACGACGTGTCTCCTCACGAATTCACATCATGCTTATGCATCTTGCTATTGCAGATCTCTTTGTAAGTACAGATTAGTTAATAATAGAGAATAGGGAATATTCCCTGTATCTAAAGAGGAAAAGGAAATGCAATCTCTTATTTCTTTGATAAATAAAAATCTTAAATAATTTCTGAAATAAATTATTTTAAATAAATTCACACCATCAATTACTTTTTTCATCCTATCAAAGTTATTAAATATTTATAATGAAATATGAAAAAAACTCTTCATTAGCAAAGTTGAAATTAACAATTAAATATAATTTATAAGAAAAAAAAACACGAGCGTAACGTCTAACCTAAAGCTTAATGAAAGAACAAAGGATTAACTTTTTTTTAACACTCACACTTTTTTACTTTCTCTTAGCCTATATATGAAATATATAGGAGAGAAAGTATTGCGATCATGTCAAAAATTCGATGTCGAGATTTTGATGGATATACATGTTTTGAGGTCCCCTGAGTCCAAAAAAGTGGGTCCCGCAAATTGGTCTGTGTGTGTGTGTGTGTGTATGTATGTGTGTGTGTGTGTGTGTGTGTGTGTGTGTCTGTATGTGTGGACAGATTTTTAGCATGAAGGAATTGAGCTACCGGATTGAAATTTTATATTTAACTTAGGTACCTTCCCACACGCTCAAAATAAGCTTTTGAACAAAATCGGCCAAAAAGTACTAGTACTTTACTGATGTACTTTTTCAGTTTTTTTCGATTTTCTCAAAATTCCCTCCAAGGATTTTTTTTAAAATTCAAAAATCAATTATTTTTTAGATGCTCTTTAAAATGTATATTCTCATTTTGCCGTTGAAATCTTCTGAAGACCACTTTACTCTTGTTCTTCATAGGAAAGATAGAAATGGTTGCCATGGTAACGGAATTTAAATCTTTTTCTTTTTATTAGATTAAAAATCAATTATTATTTAAACTAGCCGCGCCGCCCGCCTTCGGCGGGCTTCGCGTCTAGCCGGGGGCTACGCCCCCCTGGACCCCCCAGACGCTGGCTCGGGCCCGCCTGCGGCGGACCCTCGCCTTTCTTAAATATGAGAAACGGGCTGGCGTCTAGACAGGGGGGCTACGCCCCCCCTGGACCCCCACCAGCTGGCTCGGGCCCGCCTGCGGCGGACCCTCGCCTTAAATATGAGAAACGGGCTGGCGTCTAGACAGGGGGGCTACGCCCTCCTGGACCCCCTCCAGCTGGCTCGGCCGCCTGCGGCGGCCCCTCGCCTTTCTTAATTATGAAAAGAAAATTATTCTCATTCACACTCACATTCACACAGTCTTTCCGGCAACTTAGGCCATATAAGACTTTTACGATAACCGTTATTTATTAATTTATCTATTATTGGGGTCCAGGCATTCTTATTTAAGCCATCTGGTATCCAAATATCTTAAATAAAGAAAATTATTATTACTACGTATTCCAATCCAGTGCCTGCTTGAGGATTTGTTTACATTCATGGAATACACAAATGAATAGAATACAAAAATAGTCCTCTATACATTTCCTATGGGAGAAATCGTAACTTTAGCAATTAATAACTCAAAAAGTTATAGGAATTTCGGGACCCGAGTATTTTTCCGGGACTCTCCATAACGTCCTTTATAAGACTGCAAAATTTCGTTTCAAAATTCCAACGGGAAGTTGGTCAAACAGAGCGTGACAGACGGACGGACAGACGGACAGACGGACGGACAGACGGACGGACAGACGGACGGACAGACGGACGGACAGACGGACACACCGCAATTATTATATATAGATTCCCATTTTTTTTAAATTTATTTGTGTCTTTAATTGTTTCAAAGAAAACATATTATGTCTCTCTCTCACTTGCAAACATTATCGTCTCTCTCTACTCTTTTTAAATTCCCTTTCCACCTTATCTTCGCATAGAAACAATGTTAATTTCCTATAGGGATTTGTATGTTAATTTCGATTCAAAAGGGGGTCCCCTTTGGAACTTTTTACGCATTTAAAATTTTTTTTTCCAATTCTTATGAAATTTTGTATTTATTTACGATTCTATATTGTGTATAAAATGTCCAAATATGAGATTAAAATTTTGAAAAATAACCATAGTTTATTTGAAGCAGTCAACATTTAAAATGCAAGTTTGAAACTAAGGTGCTATCGGAAACTAAATATATCTCGACACAAAAAATCTGGTGTGACCAGCACAGTGCGCAACTTTCTCTTACCGAAGGGTAAGAGAAAGTTGTGTGCTGTGCGCCAGTCACACCAGATTTTTCTCATACACACTCGCACTCACACCCACATTCACACAGTCTTTTCGGCAACTTAGGCCATATAAGACTTTATACGATAACCGTTATTTGAATATATATATTTGGGGTCCAGGCATTCTCATTTAAGCCATTTGGAAGTCCGTGACTTTTTGAATTTCCCGCCTATTAACTGAAATGGCAACACTGCTCCTGTTAGCAGGCAACTATCAGCTGACTTCGGTCGAAATTTGAACCAGGTGGGTCTTTTAGTTTTTGTTTGACATCCATTAATAGCAGACTACTTCGTGATTTGAGAAGACAATGCAGGACAATCCAAGGGTGCACACATGTGCAGTTTCCATGGCAAAAATTCATGAATTGTGATACGAATTGCTCCCTCATCCATCCTATTCTCCGGATTTAGTCCCGAGTGATTATTTCTTGTTTCCAAACAAATTGATTCCAACGATGAAATCATCTCACAAACAAATACATATTTTGATGTCCTCGACAAGGGAAAAAAAATTGGAGAAACCTTGGACAAAGTGTATAGAGCTCAAAGGAGACTACGTTGAAAAATATAATAATTGTTTATCCAAAAACCTGCGTTTCATTCTAAAACTCACGGACTTATTGACCTGCCCTCGTATATAATTCAAACACCAAAAAATATTTTTTTCTTATAAAGCGGCATATTTTAGAGTCGAGTTGAATTATGCATTATAGCACATTACTCAACTTCCGATTACTGAGATGTGCGGCCTGTCACACCAGATTTTTATTATACCGAATGGAAAAAATTATTGTTATATTTTCTCTTTTTGAGGTTTATTTTTTTCCATAACAAATTCAGTCATTATTTTAGATATGTTCTTGCCATTATTTTTCTATTTTAATATTTGAGCAATCGATCTTTTTTTCCTACCATCGCAAAAAAAATGAAAGATTTATTAGAGACTTATCTTCAATTTCTGCCATATATTTTTATCTTGATACATTTTTTTTTTCTACTTCTTTAGCAAACAAGGATAAATGATAGAAGGACAATCGACACCTTTTGCCTCTAGTTGCTGTCAAAATCATCTATCATATATGGGGAGAAGGAAAATCATTAGCGTTCAATTCTTACGATGTGTCGTCGTCTAATTGTGTTGTTTTTCTATTTGATATTGATCGCAAAAAAAAAGATATATAAAGGGAGAGAGAGAACATAGATTAAGGAATAATTTAATCGTCAACACATCTATTGAGAGCGATCATTCATCTCTTGGTGCAATTAACTGTCAAATTTGGTATATAATACAAGATTTTAGATAATGTAATTTGTATTAAGTTATTTCTTAAAAAAGCGAAAGAATGATGCCTCTCTGCGCTTCCATTCAATGTTTGTACTGATTCTCTTTTTCGGTCTTGTCCACTTTGGTAGACTTTTTGGTTTTTATTTTTTCGGTAGTAATTTTTCATTACAATTTTCTCTCTTTAAAATGTATATTCTCATTTTGCCAGTGAAATCTTCTGAAGACCACTTTACTCTTGTACTTCATAGAAAGATAGGAGAAATGGTTGCCATCGTAACAAAGTATAAATATTATCCTCTGTTTATAAATTTTACATCTTGAAATCGAATGTACTGTCTGAAACTAAATATATGTCGACACAAAAAATCTGGTGCGACAAGTCACACCAGACCCGCAGGTTAGCCACCCCTGGTCTATACAGTATGATTGAATTCATCATTCAATAGAGAATAATTCTGTCAATTTTCGTTTGTATCGGAGACAAGTCACACCAGATTTTTATTAATAAATTCTTTAAAATTCATGAAATTTATTCCACTCAATCCAGACAGTAGGCGGAGTGTGACTGTTTTATGAAGAGATTTTACAAAATTTTCGTTAATGAAAAAATCCCCATTAGATTAAAATAAATATAGGTCTATATAGAGATTTTAATTTTGTTGGCATAATATGACGGAAAAAAATTTCATCAAAATCTTGAGAAAAGGTCAAATTTTGTACTATCTAACTTGGAATGGCTCATTATTATTCTCCATTTAAATACTTATTTAAGTTAATCAATTTATGATGACGGAATCAGAAGGAAATCAAGACTTGTGCAGCTTATTTCAATTTATTGTACTTAACGCCTTTTGTACGATTAAAATATTCCTAGGACCGCTAGTGGATGACGGTATATAACTTAATAAAAATTAATAATAAAAAAATGAAAGGAAATAGTCTGGCTATTAACTTCCGAAGAAGGCTGCTATATAGTCTTTACCAGGGGTGGCCAAGCTCCTTGATAGTCGGAGCCATTTTTCAAAATTTGAAATTTTTCGCGAGCCACAAATAATCCTTCAAAGAGCCGCAGGTTAGCCACCCCTGGTCTATACAGTATGATTGAATTCATCATTCAATAGAGAATAATTCTGTCAATTTTCGTTTGTATCGGAGATGATATTGGAATTATTAGAAGCGCGAAGCGAAGTGGGGAGTTTTGGTCACTCTTATTATCCAACTTTGTTTTTGCCTTTCAATGGATCTCATCCCTTTTTGATGAATGAAGAGAGAAATGATATAAAGTTTAGAATAACTACTTATTGACAAATTTTCTGCAATGATAAGCTACTCGCTCCTGCCTTCGTCAGCAAAATGTTTATTTCCTATTGTATGCCATGGTTCACATAAGAACTCGATCATTAAACAAAAAATTTTATTTTTATTTATTTGTGTCACATCTTTGGTTGAGTTGCAGAATCATTTGATACGAGAGGGGATCTCTAGAAGTATGGTTCGAATTCCATTTCAACAGTGATATTTTTCATTTCTTTTCATCTCTTCTTATATTATCAATACTAAAAAATATTTCTGGGGAAATTTGATTCTTTTTAAAAGAAGACTTATAATATTAAGGTAAATGAACTTTTTCAATCCAGAAGTAGAATAATGAAAAAAATTAGCATATAAATAAACAAAAAATTGGTTAAACAAAATACAGTGGCGACTTGTATGTTATCAGAAATATAAATGAAATTTTGTACACAATAAGGGCTTTTTCTATTAAAACTAGAAATAATTATCGAGAAAATATATCTTTGATTATTTTTTTCCCAATGGAGCAAGAAAATAAGAAAAAAATCTGGATTGACAATCCACATATCACACAACTTTCACGAACCCTCGGTATTCGAAATTTTGGCAATGTGCTGTTAAATATTTTATAAATAATAAAAAAACTCAAATTAAAAAAAATAATTTTAAATCGAAATGATATTTTAATAAATAAATCAAAAAAATACTGAAAATTTTACGGAAAATTTCATAAATAAAACAAATAATGAAATTTTTCAGTAAAGAGATATTGTGTAAAATTTAATATTAAATAAAAAAAAAATAAATAAAACTTGTCTTAACCTTCTTTAAACTTTGCTAGGTCAGCGCTTATAAAAAATAAACATTCTGATTATGACTTACGTAAAAAAACATACATTTTTTTAAATTTTGAGATATTAGAAGAAATTATTGTTTACTTAGAAAAGTTTTATAGTAAATAAATAGAAAAATAATGCCCTTAGATAATTTAAAGTAAATAGTGATTCGTTTTCGAACTTGAAAGATAAAATTTATTTAAAATATATTGATATTCTCAATTAATTTAAATAAAATGAACGGAGGGCCCAAGAGAAAAAAAAATTTGGTAAAAGTAGAGTACCCAATAGTATGCTATTCACGAGGTAAGTGAACCAAAAAAAGATGAGAGAAAACCAAGAGGGGGATAGAGAGAATTTTATTCTAATTGGGAGTTTGATATTTTTTTTTATTTTAATTTGTTTAAGATCTTTTTCTGAATCTGTTCTCGTTCCTATTTGATTGGTAGCTATTCAAAGGAAATAAATTTTGATCGCTTGCGAAATCACGATTTTACTCCTGAGCCAATTTTTCTATTTGACTTATATACAAAATTTCATATAACAAGCTAATCAGAAGAACTATGAAAATCGGGGAAGGGGTGGGGGAGGAGGAGTAGATAGATAAACAAATAAACAATGCAACATAAATAAAAATATAGTAAGATTAATGCACAGCACACAACTTTCGATTACCGAAGGTCACACCAAATTTTTTTGTGTCGAGATATATTAGTTTCCCAGAGCTAAGTTTCAAACTTGACCACTTGCGTTTCATAAGTAAAAAAATAAAGTCAATTGATTCAAAATTTCCATAGGCTCTGGGTATTTTAAAAGTTGAGTGCTTGAAATAAATGGTTATTTTTCATCTCTTATTTGGATATTTTCTACACAATAGAGAATCCTAAATAAATATAAAATTGCCCGCGGGCTTGGTGTAGGTTAGAGTGCTGGCCTTGTATACCAAAGGTCGCGAGTTCGGATCCCAGGCAGTGCGATGTTTTTATTTAAGCAATTTGGATACCAGATGGCTTAAATAAGAATGCCTGGACCCCAAATATATATATTCAAATAACGGTTATCGTATAAATTCTTATATGGCCTGAGTTGCCGAAATGACTGTGTGCATGTGTGTGTGAATGGAAAAAAGTGTGTTTAAAAAAAAAAATACAAAATTTTATAAGAATTGTATATTTTGATGTTTTATGGCTGTGGAGATTTACTCAGGATTCGCAGGGACTTTGCAGCCAGGAGATTAAATAAAAAAATATTTTAATTTTTATTTGCCGACGTTTCGGTCGCTAATCACGATCTTCATCAGGGCAAATATTGTCAAATTGTATTTAATTGCAATGAATATTAAAGTACCTAAGATCGTGTATAATTGACAATATTTGCCCTGATGAAGGTCGTGATTGGCGGCCGAAACGTCGGCAAATAAAAATTAATTAAAAGATTTTTTTATTTTATCTCCTGGCTGCAAAGTCCCTGCGAATCCTGATTGTATATATTTTTTTTAAATATGTAAAACGTTCCCCGTTTGAATCGAAATTAACATGCAAATCTCCAAAGGGATTTAACATCGGGTCTATGGAAGGAAGAGAGGAAAATGGAAATACGACATCAGTAAAGTGTAGGCCTACTTCAAACAATTTTCACGAAAAATTTTTGTAGTTGAATTTGCCAATTTTGAGAAAATCGAAAAAAACTGAAAAAGTACTTCACAGCATACAAGTTAGTAAAGTCAGTAAAATACTAGAATTTATTGGCCGATTTTGTTCAAAAGCTTGTCCGGAAGGGTACCTAACTTAAATATAAAATTTCAACCTAGTAGCTTATTTCCTTCATGCTTAAAATCGTTACACACAGACAGACCAATTTGCCGGACCAACATTTTTGGACTCAGGTGACCTCAAAACGTATTTCCATCAAAATCTCGACATCGAATTTTTGTTAGAATCGCAATACTTTCTCACATGTATAGATAAGAGAAAGTAAAACTAAATTCTTTGCAGGTGACATTCCTGATCATGCCTTTGGAGATCGCTTGGGCGGCAACAGTCAGCTGGAGAGGAGGTGACATGATGTGTCGGATCATGGCTTTCTTCAGGACATTTGGTCTCTTCCTCAGCAGTTTTATTCTGGTCTGCATCAGCCTAGATAGGTAATCCAATTTCTTCTCCTATTTCCCGCAAGCGTAATGAACTTTCTTATTCTTTTTTTCTTTTCTTTCATTCTTCTTTATATTTATTTATTTATTTTTTTTTTTTTGGCTTCTGCATTTTTTTTTTGTAACTTTGAAATAGAGAGATGGAGAGAGTATAATGGGAATATTAAAATTATTTATTTATTTATTTAAACGATTTTTGGCAAAAGGTCATCAGCCATTTTTGCCACTAATATACAGTAATAATAATTATAGTCATTTATAAAAGGGAATTTTTTGTTAAATTTTGTCTTGATTGGATTACCTCTCTTTTTGTCCTATGCATTCATTTAAATAATTACCTAACCAATTCAAAATGTTATTTATATAGAAAAAAAAAACATCTTTGATACGTACTCCATAATGCTGTTTATTTATTTTATTTTTTTTTAATTTAATTAAATTCCGATCAGCACATGTTTACATAATCCCCAATTCCCAGTTCCCTCTCTTCTCTCTCGAAACAAATAAAAAAAAAACAGCTGGTGAGGTTTTTGGACTAGTAAACTAAACGCATCTGACCTTCTAAAATGCAGGTATTATTCGGTCATGAAACCCCTTCAAATGACGGATCCAGACCGCAGAGGGCGATTTATGATTTATATCGCCTGGACCTTCTCGGTGCTTTGCAGCCTTCCTCAAGTAAATAAACAATAACTTTTTCTTCTTTTCTTATTTTCTTTTCTAACCAAATAACAATAAAGTTCAAATGATTATCAATTAACACTCTTGCATCCATTAAAATTTAATATCTAAGATATTCATTAAAAGAAAGCAAGGGGGGCGTTGGAGATAAGTTAGGAAAACTAAGTAAATTTAAACTAGCCTAAAGCTGCCTATTAAAAAAAGTTTTGTTTTCCTGGCTTTAGATTTTAATAAGCTAAGAGAAGCCACCCAAAAGAGATGTAAATAAAAAAGATGTATTTTATCAACGAAGTTTTAAACACTAATTGTTCAGGACAAGCAAAATTTTCTTAACAAGTTTGTTTGAGAAGTCTCAAGTAAAATACTTTTCTTGATACAACAAGCTATTATAACGCAAAGCACTATACTGTATCACTAATTTGGTTCATATTATAATATAATCTGTCACGACAAATCACATCTATATTTCCAAAATCAACTTACTGAGAAAGATAACGATTCGATACTTTATTTATTTCCTTTTGGTTGAGTCCTTTTGAGTTCACTTCAAAAATTACAATTTTTGTTACTAATTCAATTTGGTTGCCTGTAGGTCTGTTCGATTAAACGTCCGGCGCATGCGCATTAAGGAAAAGCGTATTGCTTTGCGTTACTGCGCATGTGATCTTCCTCACTACGCATGCGCCGGACGCCCTCGGGATTTTATTAAGTCCTCAAACTCCTTTTATTGAAATGAGAATAATAATAGAAAATTTTTTCTGCCACAGGCTGCCATTTTCCACGTGGAACAACATCCGGTTCACACATGGTACGAGCAATGTGTGTCATACAACGTCCTTCCATCAAGGGTACATGAATTTCTTTATGTACTCTTTGGTATGGTGGCCATGTACTTTGTTCCCTTATGCGTCTTTTTTTACTCCTATGCTTCTATATTAGCGGAGATATTCAGAAGAAGTCGGGCTGCTGGCATCGATAGGTGAGAATTTTTTCCATTTGTATTTTGTATGTCCAATTTCTATTTCATAAGTGTGGAAAACATTTTGATTTTAACAAAATTTAAAAATTTTTTGCGAAGAAAATCATCCTCTTCTCAAAAAAATGTCTCCCTCCTTCTAATAGTCCATTTTTCAATATAACAAATAAATTAAAGTTTGTGAATGTTAGACAAATTTCAACGGCAACATAAAAACTTTTTCACAACTGCAAAAAGCATTTCTATTCAAATCAATTGGAAATCGTAAAAGAACTCTCTCTTCTCTAAGGTATTTGCATTTGTCCCATCATTTAGTCAAGTCAAAGTCTCACTAGGGACCTTTTGTCACTTTACCTTTATTTTTATTACTTTACATTTGAAACCAGGTCATTTGAATGGACAGAGTATAAAACAATAAACATTTTTCATTTCAAATAGTATGGAAAACTTCCCTCAAAGGATTTATACAAAATAATTTTAAAAACTTTTTTATTCGCTTGCAAATTTAGAAAGAAGCCTGAGAAATTTGAGTGGGTGTTGAAAATAAAAAAAAAAACTTATTGTTTTTAATCTCCGTTAAATTGGTTTTTGGTTCCTGGAAGATAGACAACCTTAAGAGCCAGTTCAAAAGGAAATGTTTAGCTGTTCCTGACTTTTTATTCTAATTTCGTTAATGCAACAGCAAAAAATTAGTTTTTAACATATTTGACAAAATATATTTCAACAATCTACTAGATTAGCTAATGAAATAAAGACACAAAATAGTCAAAGAATATTTAATAACTTGTCCAATGAAGAAACTTAATAACTAAGTTTGACGAAGAAATTGCCTCATTCAATCGTTACGATCATAGCTTTTAAATAAATTCGGCCAAAGATTCTATGTTTATAAATTTTACATCAGGCCCTCGGGCTTGGCGTAGTTGGTAGCGCGCCTGCCGAGGGTCGAGGGTTCGAATCCCAGTCAGTCCGATGATTTTATTTAAGCCATTTGGATACCAAATGTCTTAAATAAGAATGCCTGGACCCCAAATACATATATATTCAAATAACGGTTATCGTCAAAGACTTATATAGCCTAAGTTGCCGAAAAGACTGTGTGTATGCGTGTGTGAATGGAAAATTTGACATCTTGAATTTTAATATAATTAAGTATATGTCGTCGCAAAAAATCTGATGTAGTGGATCAGCAAAACACAATTTGGATGCCAAATGTCGAAAGAGAGACGTTTCGGACGAAATTTTATTCCACCAACAGTCCTTAGGGCCTTATATACTGGACGGTGAAAATTTATTTAATAAAAATAACTCACCCTCCACAAGTGAATGTAACTTATATATAACATTGATGCACAAAAGTCCGTTCATATATTTTTAAAAAAAGGCAAGTGTTTAAACAAAGTCAGAATAGACTCTCACCGTAAACTCACTTTGATGTTTTTACACAACTCGTAGGACAATTAGATTGACGGCCTATTTATATAAATAAACTGGTAGTTAATTTAATTGGTATGAAAGTGAATATGAATAAGTTAATATTTTATCTCTGTGACACACTGGCTTTATAATATTTAGCTTTATCTCCGTTTTTGATTTAAATTATTTAATAATACACCAGTCAAAGGGACATCCCTCTTATTAATATTCTTAAATTTATATAGAAATAATAATATCATTCAACAAGACATGTGTTTTTTATTGATGAGGCCAATAAAAAACACTCACATGTCTTATTGAATATATCTATGACTTGTTTAGTCCGAATCGAGGTATTTTGAATACTATTACATGGGCGTACCCAGCGAGGGGCAGGGGGGCAGCTGCCCCCCCCCCTAGAAGCAAAAAAAAAAAAAATTAAATGCTTATAAAGTGATGAAACGAAACAAAATTGGGGGATGGCGACGGGGAATGATTTTTTTTGTTAGGACTCGAGGGTTTTTAGGCCTTTAATTCGAAAGCTTTTCCCCTCTATATAAAAAAATAGCTATGTCACAATCTGAACGACCATGATCTGCCCCCCCCCCCTGGACGATTATGATCTGGCCATGCCCCCCCCCCTAGATTTGATTCTGGGTACGCCCATGTACTATTATCTTATTCAAATGTATAGATCTCGAAAAATAGTTAACTATAATAATATCATCATTGCTGTTATTTTTATCAAAAGTCATCACAGTTTCTCACACCTTTATTGGATAATTTTAAAATGAGTCTGTTATGTTACTTGTTCATATTCAGGTCCTAAAAAAAAATTAAATTAGACTTGATTGTAATCAGATAATTATAAAATATTTAAGTTAATGTTCTATTGATTAATATTTACCTTTTATTATTCAAAAAATGTAAGTTTTTCTTTCTTCATTTACTTTTTCACTCTTATAAATTCACAAATTACTTAGAAAAATATCTTCATTTATTACAAAAAATAAAAAGTTATTCTAGTAAAGGAAAATATTTGTAAAAAAAATTCGGCAAGAAAGTTTCTTCTTCTTTCTTTGCCCTAATCCCGCGGTGCAGGGTCGGCGGAGGGGGTGGGGGTTTTTTCGACCAGGAATGAATAACAAGCCGGCCCGTCGCACGGTTTGACGGCTGTTCAAAATATAGAAGGGAAGAGACTGACATGCAAAGCTAAGAAGTATTGCCAGTCCCAGCTAGGGCAGCTCGTGGTCGCCATCCACGTACCCACAAGATGTGGGCCCCTGAGCAATCGGCAAGAAAGATTTAAAAATGTTATATTAACTTAATCTTGCTTACAAGAATGATGGAAAAATCTGAAGGAATCTCTATCAGTGAGAATGAGCGTGATTTTTTGGATTACGAGTAAACGAGTGTGGTGGCTAATCTGAAAGAGATCCTGCCTAGTCTAACTCAAAATAAGAATAAAAGAGGAAATTATTTTTGACCCCGTCTCCACCATCAGATCAGTGGAGCCCTCGGGTCCCTAGCCTCAAGGATTGCAATTTGGAACCTCCAGGCTATTCCTGGAGAAACGGCAACCAGTCCCTGACTCGTAACGAGTCATCAAAAAAATAAATTTCTACTCACATAATCTGGAGCTCCCCGCCGCAGCCATGATGTCAATTGGTCGGCTCCTCTCCGTCTAAATTCGATCCTTGCTTAAGCACAGACTAAAGGCAGCAAAGATAAACGATTCGGATCCTGAGTAAACTTGCAAAGCCTGCAAGAGAAAAAAAATATAGTTAATAATCATGGCCAAAATATTAGTGAAGTAAATTTTTTTTTTTTTTTTAAATTTCTATATAAATAATTTGATTATTATTAAAAAATCCAGTTTTATTACCTAAAGCAGCGTTTTCCAAACTGTGAGGCGCGGACTAGTCTAAGGGGAGGCGCGAATATTAGCCACAACGAGCAATTTTCCAAATGATTGCTAGTTTTATAAAAAAAGAAAAGATAAAAAAATATATTTTTATATAAATTTATATTTTTTAGCATTAAAAATTTTGATTTTTGTATTATTTTATAAAATAAGGGGGGGGGGGGGGGCGTCATAAGATTAAGTATTTTTAAGGGAGGCGTTGTAACATAAAGTTTGGAAAGCACTGACCTAAAGCCTTTAGAAACAAATCATTTATTCTATATTGAATTTATATATTTGTATGTGTGTTTGTGTGAGTATGAATGCTATTCAAGTATAAAATACTCACCTTTTGCGGGATTGAAGTTCACACAATCGATGCCTTCCGTCTCCTAAATCACAAAAGATCTGGATAGACACAAATCTGCAAAAAAAAAAAAAAACATCTATTAGAATCTCTCTCTATAATCAAAGATAAAAAAATTACGTTTTTCAAAAATATTAATGAATACGAGTAAAGACTCTGCACCATAGACATAGAGATGGGCGGAGTTTTGAAATATGGAGCATATAAACCCTCCCTCTTCCCTCATAAAAAATTCCTGCCTCCGGGCAAAATATTTAAGCAAAAATAATAGGGCAAAATGGTGTTCGTGGATGGATGGGTGTATGTTTACTAATTAGTGTATTTTATTATAAATTTTTTTTTAATATCTAAATATCTAATCTAACTTTATTTATACAACGAAAAATATATCGACAGATGTTTTAAAATATTCAAAATAATTTCTAAAATATTTCCACTCTTACTCAACCCTTTAAATCAGTGATTTACAAACTTTATGTTACCACGCCTCCCCTAAAAATATTTAATCTTATGACGTCCCCCTCCCCCATTTTATAAAATAATACAAAAACAAAAATTTTTAATGCTAAAAAATATAATTTTATATTAAAGCGGAGTCAAAAAAAAAAAAAATTTCTAGTTATTGATGGAAATTTTGAATGAAAAATTACAATTATAATTTTGAAATTAAAATTTTCTTTTATTCTCGCCTCCGGCTCTTAAGAAGGCCGAAACGTCACAATAATTTTGGCTACATATGACTAGGAATTTTTTTTTTACTCCGCGAGAATAAATAAAAAAAATATTTTTTTTTATTTATACTTATTTATATTAAAACTAGCAATCATTTGTAAAATTGGTCCTGGTGGCCAATATTCGCCCCTATCCTTAGGCTAGTTATTTTATTTTGAAATTATTTTATTTTAATTTTAATCCACCCCTGAGTAAAAGTATATTAAAGTAATTTGATTAACAAAAATATAGGCCAAATAGAAAAAATATAATGGTGACTTAAGGAAAGATTTTAAAATGCCCTCGGACTCGGTGTAGTTGGTAGCGTGACTACCTTATATACCGAACGTCGAGGGTTCGGACCCCTGGCAGTCGGAAGTGGATCCCAAATGGCTTAAATTGAAATGCCTGGACCCCCAATATTTATATTATTAATTAATAACGGGTATCGTATAGAGTCTTATATGGCCTGAGTTGCCGAAAAGACTGTGTATGTGTGTGTGTGTGTGAATGTGAGTGTGAATGATAAAGTGTTTTAAAAAAAAGATAAAAAATAAAAAACAAATTTTTTTCAATGACACCTACACTCCCCCTCCCCCTTTCAACAGCTTATATTCTCCCTCTACCCTTTGTGAAATGCAAAATATTTAATTTCATATTCAAAAGAATCGTTTTTCGCAGTCAAATTATTTGTTTCTATCATTTTTTTTTCAACGATAAAATGTATAATAATTACCTTTAATAAGACTCTCAAGAGGGTGTGCTGGTTGACGGTGAGGTCAGGGTGGGTTACACTATATTAATTATTCACTTTGATTCACTTTAAACACAAAAAAGAGAGAAGCGCCTACCATCAGGCCACGCGCTCGACTGAACGAGATAAACTTGTCTCTCTCTCTTATTATAGGAATAAATAGATGGACATAGCAATTCCCTTTTTATTAAAAGTAAAAAAATACCTTTTGCTCTAATCTAACTATATTTAGAGATGAAAAAGAATGTCAACAAGTGATTTGGAATATTCCAAGGCCTTTCTTAAATAATCAACCCTTCATCCCCTCTAATCAACCCAATATAATCAACGCTATTTTTTGAATGTTTTCTATTTATTTGGCTTCGATTTAGCTAAAATAAATTTAAAAAACATTCTTTTCAATTTTTCAACCCGTTATCCAATCCTAATAAATGAAATAATTAACAATGCTATCGCCTTCAGTGAGCTTCGCGTCTAGTCAGAAAAAAATTAAAACCCTGAAAAACCTCCCTGGATCCGCCTTTGGGTTTTACACATAGTATAATTTTCTAGAATGAGTCTTACTTTAAGTCACTGGTTTCCAAACTTTATGTTACAACGCCTCCCTTAAAAATATTTAATCGTATGACGCCCCCTCCCCTACACATTTAATAAAATAATACAAAAACAAAAATTTATAATACTAAAAAATTTAAATTTATATAAAACATTTGGAAAATTGATCTTGGGGGCCAATATTCGCGCCTTCCCTTAGACTAGTCCGCACCTCCCTAGGGAGGCGCGCCTCACAGTTTGGAAAACGCTGCTTTAAATAAATAAAATAATTTATAAAGTTACTTTTAAATTTTTTTTTTTTTGTTTCAATTGTGATTAGAAAAAAATTAAAAAATTCAGATGAAGAACATCAGGACCGTTGGGTAGGCCCTCACCAGAGGGTTTGAGGGTATGAAATAGGAGAGGAGGGTTGTTTTTATTTTAAATAACCTAGTTGTTTTATAGATCATATTAAATGAGGTATATAATTATATACCATTAATCTAAGTTGCACAATTAAAATGTACATAGTTAAGTATTTAATTATTGCAAACAAGATAGAACATTAGCTTCTAGTGCCAAAGGTCGAGATTTGGTATCCCAGCGAAAAATTTATTTCAATTGACTTGGATACCAATCGATTGAAATAAATAGGATCGGCGTCTAAATGGCCTCAGATGCCTTCTAAAATATTTCTTCTTTTATTAAAACCAACCCTTTAAATAAACAAAATAATTTCTAACGTTACTTTTTGAATTTTTTTTTTTTCATTTATTTAGTTTCAATTGTGATTAAAATAAATAAATGCCCTCGGGGCTTGGTGTAGAGGTTAGCGTGCTAACCTCGTATGCCAAACGTCGCGGGTTCGGACCCCAGGCAGTCCGATAAAAATAAATAAATAAAAAAATAGGCCACTCTTTCCCCTTCTTAATCTGAGCTTAACCAAGTATAAGATTAGCTCTGATTATGATGACAAGGTTGCTTTTTTTTAGAATAAATTTTGTTCTACTTGACGGATTGTTAAATAATTTGGCCCAGGCCTAGAGACGAGCATCTTAACTATTATGGCTAAATCTCAAAAGATTTTATCCAGCGAAAACGCGGAAAATCGTGGTTAAATATAAAAATCTGGTGAGACAAGCACAGAATACCATTTTCAAATACCGTAGGTAAGAGAAAGTCGGACCAGAATTTTTTTAAATAAAATTTTGCCTTTTCAATCTGAAAGTCAAAAAAAAAGTTAATCATCTCTTACGTTTCCTGGTTTAATATTTTATTATTATTAAGTTTCAAAAGATCCAGGGGAGAAAATTATGTTATCAATACAAATTTCAAGAATAAATAAAGATTATGTTGAGTTAGTGAAAAAAAAAATTTTAGTCAAATGAAAAATTATAATCATAACAAAAAAAATCTGGTGGGACTGTCGCACAGCACACAACTTTCTCTTACCTTCGGTAATCGAAAGTTGCGTTCTGTGCTTGCCACACCAGATTTTTCGTGTCCATATACATTTAGTTTCCACCGATATATTAGAATTCAAGATGTAAAATTTATATTTTGTTAGCTATAGCCACCATTTTTTCTATTTTTCCTATGGAGTACAGTGAGCGCTACAATTAAGTCTCCACCTGATAGATTTAGCCTTAAGTATATGGTATAATATATGGTAAATGGTGAAATAATTTGAAAAGGTAAAATAAAATCATCTGTACCATTAAGTTTTCCCTTTTCGGTCATTAAAATTATTTCACTATACACCATATACTATTCCATATACTTAAAGCTCGAGCTATCAGGTGGGGACTTAATTGTGACGCTCACTGTACAAGAGTAAAGTGGTCTTCAGAAAATTTCAATGACAAAATGAGAATATACCAAAAAATAATTGATTTTTGAATTTTATTCAAAATCTTTGGAGCGAATTTTGAGAAAATCGAAAAAACTGAAAAACTACATCAGTAAAGTACTAGTACTTTTTGGCCGATTTTGATTAAAAGCTTATTTTCACGCTCCAGGGGGGTGTCTAACTCAAATATAAAATTTAACCTCCTAGCTCAATTCCTTCATGCTTAAAATTAAACACACACCCACACACAGACAGACCATGTCGCAAAAACCACTTTTTTGGACTCAGGGGACCTCAAAACGTATATATCCATCAAAATCTCGACATCGAATTTTTGGCATGAAACCAATACTCTCTCTCTATATATATTAACATATATAGAGGTAAGAGAAAGTAAAAACCAAAAATTAATTGTTAATTAGATATCACATTAATTCAATTTTCTCTCTTTCAATTTCTAAAAATAATATCTATTATATTTAAGACAATATAGAGAGAGTAAATAGAGTTATTAAACCCTGGACTGATTCAATAAATACAAATTGAAATTCTCTCTCTCTTCTTTGTGTGGGTGGATGTTCGTGCTCACACACATAGACACACTATAAAGGCTTAACCAATCAATAACAAATTTCAAACTTAACCTTCTTGGAGTAATGAGAAATTTTCTTTTCTATGTTCTATAATGATTATGGTTGGGGTGGTGACGACATTTGTCAACAACTGTACTTAATGCTTGGAAATTAATCTGCGATTCTTTTATTATCATTGATTATTAGCGATATGCCAAATTACGAATCCATTATTCGAATCATTTTCTAATTTCACTTTCGATGAATTTTATGAATGACTCAAAATTAAATTTTAATTCAATTCAATGACCTCCTAAATTATAGGTATGAACTCAAAAGTACTTATCAAAGTTAATAGAATCATTTTTTTTTCTCTCTCGATGATTTAAAATGTAAAATATATTCAAAAAGAAAGAAAATTAAAAGTGAACTCTTCTACAACCTCCAGTCACCCATAAACAACGATGACGATGTTAATTTATCATCTAAGAATAGTAGAATTTCACTGACAAGGTCATTTACCTTGAATTCGTTTAAGCTGGACCAGGAATTCATTGAAACCCCCGGAGGATTAGTTAAAGGAAACGTATAAATAATTCAATTTCAACCGCGGGGTATTCATAAGGGTTTAAGATTAAAGCTATCTGAAAAATCGAATATGAAAACAAATGTATAAAAAAGAAGGTTTATTTTTTTACCTACTTTTATTTTATAGGCAAATAATAAACAAAAGACTCATAAACAATATGGAGTTTTTTATATTGTTCGTAACTTGTACACCTGACCCCGAGCAATCAGAGTGTGGATCAGTCCCCCGGTAGCCATCAGTACTATTGTATTTGAATTATGTAAATAAATTAGTGACCCCGAATGGCCTCTGTAGCCGAAAAGGGTTAAAAAAAAAAAACAAACTTGAACATCTTGGATACCAATCAATTGAAATAAATAGGGAAGGGGTCTAAATGGCCTCTGATGCCGAAAAAGATCTTAAACGAATTAAAAAAAAAAAAAAACTTTAACATCGCCCTTGGACCATAGTTACGGTAGAGCTTCTGCCTTTTGTGCTTGGAGTCAAGAGTTCGCATCCTGTCTAATGCGACAAAAATTTATTACTTTCTCTTACTTATATGCATATATTAATATACATATAGGGGTATATAGAGAGAAAGTATTGGATTCATGTCAAAAATTCGACGTCAAGATTTTGATTGGTCGAAATTCGCTCTAACGATTTTGATTAAAATTCAAAAATCAATTATTTTTTAGATGCTCTTTCAAATGTATATTCTCATTTTGCTCTGAAGATTGTTTGAAGCACACTTTACACTTGTACTTAAATGGAAAGATAGGAGAAATGGTTGCCATTGAATTTTAATATATCGGTGAAAGCTAAATATATCTCGACACAAAAAAATCTGGTGTGACAATCACAGAACACAACTTTTGGGGAATGATGATGCCCTCTCCAGATGACGCCACTGTTTGGTGACTATGAGGCCTACACGAGCATGTGTAAAAGAGGATTTTCGATAAAATAATGTGAGCAGCCAGATTGAGAATTTTTGTGGGCCACTAGACAGCCTGGCTAGCAACCAAGTTTCTTGGAAATCGTAAGGGCCCTAACTTCATGTTCATTGTACAGAATATGTTGACTAAACTGAAAACTTTGGGTTGTGCGATGAGTTTGAAACTTTACTTCCTGAATTCCGATCTTGACTACTTCTCAGAAAACTTCGGAGTCCTGAGTGACGAACTGGCTGAAATATATCAGCAAAATGTGAAAGAAATAGAAAGGAGGTATCAAGGACGATGAAACATTAATGTGATTGCTGACTTCTGTTGGATGCTGAAGAGGGAGTTACCGGACAAAATCTACAAACGAGAAAGCCATAAAAGGAGCTTCAAAAAGAGGAGAATGAGGCATCATGAAGACGAATATTGGTCATTTTATACAATAAATGTTGTTGAATTCGCTTTATGTGATTTTTTTTTAAAGAATGAGAAATAAAAATAAAGTTTGAGTTCCAATGCTACATTTATGAAATTGCATTATTTCCCCTCATTTTTCTTTGCATGTTGTAGAAAAACCTTACGTGATGGGGAAAAAAACATGTTCATATTTGGATTCAGTACACTAAAAATATAAAGTTAAGCCACCAAAATTGAGACAATTTTCAAAAATTGTAAAAACGCAGGCCTTTTTCTAAAATGGTTTGAAAAAATGTACTCTTCTTCTTCTTCTGTCCTCACCTTTTTCCCGCGATGCGGGGTCGGCGGACCTCACTATTTCCCTTCAACCCTATCAAGCGTTTTTGCGACCGGAAGAAATAGGACAGGCCGGCCCGTCGTATGGTCTGACGCCTGTTGAAAAGAGGAAGGAAGAGACAGGCATACAAATAACTGAAGGACTGTCTGTCCCAGCTCGGGCAGCTCGTGGTCGCCATCCACGTACCCACAAGATGTGGGCCCCTGAGCGAATTTTTGAAAAAATTTACAAAGTGTTCAAATATATGTAAATTTTATATTATATTTGGAAGATTTTCGCTGTATCAGATGTATAAGAAAAGGACCGGAGAATAAAAGCCAGCATTTGATGGACCCTCTCACATCATCTTTAATTAGCAAATATTTCGACTAGCATCACGCCTAGTCATCATCAGTGCAAACAAATGATTTGGCGGAGGGCCCGTGTCAAACAATAGGTGAGGATTATTTTAAAGAAATTTAAGAGAGAATTTTAAGAAATATTTGCTAATTAAAGATGATGTGAGAGGGTCCATCAAATGCTGGCTTTTATTCTCCTGTCCTTTCCTTGTAAATTTTATAATTAAAATAAACGCTGGGCCTACTTGACTTATTCCATCGAGGATCTAAGCAAAACGATCGCGTAGTGTCTCGAAGATAATTTCACTAGTCGTCCAAATATATCCCCGATGACTGCAGGTGAAGAGAGGTTGAGATGGTATCTAAAAAAAATATTTCAGTTAGCTTTATGAGATGGGGAGGGAGAACTCTACAAACTTATAATTAGCCTAAAATTATATTTATAATTTATTTTTCTTTCTCCATAACCTTATATTTATAATATTTTTTATTTTTCAGATTCCGGAGATCAAGTCTTGGGTTTCTATCCCGAGCTAAAATTCGAACTATCAAAATGACTGTAATCATCGTATTAGCATTTTTTGTCAGCTGGACTCCATATAATGTCATGTGCCTTTGGTGAGTTGAATTAATTAATATTAAATAATATGAGAGCTAAAATGAGTTAAAAGAAAATTTTATATGATTTTTTTTTTATCTTTTTCCCTCTGTCAAGAGAACAAATAATCCCGATTCGCGGGAAAGAAATATTTGTTGAGAGTTATGTTTTCTTTTCGTAATAAAACGATGATCACTCGAGGAGATAAAAGTGTATTTTCTACTTGAAAGGGTGTTAATGACCCATCGGGGGACGATGCCACGTGAGCCTCCACCTGTTGATTCCCGGCATTAACCTTGGAGGGAAATAATTCCTCTATAACGATTTTCCCTCACACTTTTGATTGCTTTTAATGCGAAAAAAATCATATAGTGATAGAGTGAGAGATGACAGCTCGTTAAAATTCCAATTATTCATGAGAACCTTTCAAAGAATAACAGATGTTATTCAAAGTTGAATTACTTCTGATACTTTTTTCTTTACTCGGGTGGAAATTATACAGTCATAAATGAATTTTTAAGATATTATTTCCTGGTTTATTTTAGAATTATTTAAGATGGCCCTATACGGTCAATATGAGAGCTAAAGGCTCCCTGCGTCTATCTTCCCCAAAACCTACAATCTTCAAACTTTCAAGTCTAACCTCAACAGGCATCTTCTCAGTTCCCGCAGTTGAGTTTCCCCTTTATGCTTCTCCTTTTGTTTTTTTTATTTTCTTCCTGGCTGCATGTGACTACTGGTCATTATAGGTCTTCGGACCTTATGCACCCATTCCAAAAAAAAAAAAAAAATGATCAAAAGATTGAATCAATCGATTGAACCAAGCCAGCTAGATTGACCGTCTAGGAAGCTGTTTGAGTTTTGAGCCAATCATAGAAAGTGATTGATAGAAAGTTTGAGTGACAATCATTTTACTCAATCGATTGATTGTCTAGGCCCATTTTGATCAATCATTACATCAGTCACACGCCTGAACCCAATTACCCCAAAAAAGATACACAACGAAGACGAAATTGGAGAAAAAAGCCCACAAAGTTGAGAGCATGAGTTTGTAAGTCTCATAATAAGAATTGTAATTGAATAAATGCTCATGAAGGAAGCGATTTATTAATTTGTACAATTCCTTGGACCATCGTCGTTTCCGCTTTTTGTTTTTCCATTTAACGGCAACTAACGTCAATGCAAGGAAGGCTAAATCGGTTTTGAACACCATTGTTCTAAGCGTCCGAGTCGAAAACTCGAATGTGGGTGAGTCTTGTTCAAAAGATTGAAGGAAGGATGTAAGTAGGCCACTGCAGTCCAATAGAAAAAGAAAATATATAGTATATTTTATTTAAATTTCAACTTCTCAAATCGCCTGGTTTCGACCACACTGCCGCAGGTCTTCCTCAGTGAGAAGAAATCTAGAAAATTTGTGAATGCATTACAATTGGTCTAAAAGATTTTATTTTTAATTTATATTGATTATTTACCTTAAGGCTGTGAATGCATCCACAAATCTCTAGATCTCCTTAAAGTTATTTGCCAACCGTCTCTCATTTGCTCGTTGGTAAATTAATTTAAGGAGATCTAGAGATTTGTGGATGCACTCACACAGGTAAATATTCAATGTAAATTAAAAATAAAACCTTTTAGACCAAATGTAATGCATTCACAAATTTTCTAGATTTCTTCTCACTGAGAAAGGTCTGCAGAGGTGCGGTCGAAACCAGGCGGTTTGAGAAGTTGAAATTTAAATAAAGTAATTATATATTTTGTTTTTCTATTGGTCTGCCTACTTACACCCTTTCTGAATACATTCAGTCCTGGGTGAGTGCTATCACCAAAATATTGAAGGTTGATTCAAGTTGATTGAAGCGCGCGTCAATCGATTGACTGTACCGTTTGATCAAAATGATTGACCGTTCAGGGCCTTTATTTAGATATCCATTGACTCGTTATATTTATGGACTAGGTCTAAATAAACAATTGTTTTTTTTGTCAGGTACTGGATGCACAACGAGTCTTTCGACAAAGTCGACCTTCGTGTCCAAAAGGCCCTTTTCATTTTCGCTTGCACCAATTCTTGTGTCAATCCTGTCGTCTATGGGATCTTTAATTTCCGAACTCCTCCACCTCGGAGAGGGAATATGCAACACAGGACTGGATCTCAGGTGAATAATTTTTATTAATAGGTCAATTTTCTAATTTACAATCGAACCAAAGAGCAAATTAAAAAATAAAAAATTATATTATAAATTCATGAAAGGATTGAATGATTTATCCATTTGTTTCTATCTCAAAGAGAATATGCAACCGTGTGATAAAAAATATTAAATCCGATTTTTATTAATTAATGTTTATTTGAATGGTTCAATATATTCCATTTCTAGTTTGATTAAATTTTCGTGAAGGCCTTGACTCAATTTCATTTAATAAATTGAACAACATATTTCATTTGGCTGATTCTATTTATTTTTAGATTCTAAGGACTTTATGTTAACATAAAGAAAAGCTAACAAAAAGGGAGAGAGAGACGCTATTATTGCTAATATGAAGGATTTCAATTTAATTAAGGCGTGGGATTTCCAAGTAGTAATTAAAATGGTAAATTGACGATTGACTATCATGGGTTTGTCTAAAATTTAATGAAAAAACAATTCTTTCTTTTTGTATCAAAAACACTCGTTTTTTTTATTTATGCCTTTGAGCCAGAGGCCATAGGCCAGAGCAATACAACTTTTAATGATCATTTGATGATGAATAAGGGAGAAAAATATTAAAATATAATATAGTTGCAAAAAAAAATATCGAAAAATAAATGAATGAAAAAAAAAAAAACGTAGACAAGCAAATTTTTAATTTGATGCTTCACGTTCTAATTATAGCTCTAAAGTAGCGTTTCCGAACCTTTTTTGGCTCGCGTACCACTTGGTAATACATCATGTTAAATTGTACCACTTCGTAAAAATGATTGTATTTCATAAAATTTGTTATTGCAAGTCTTCTTCTTCTTTCTTCGCGGTGCGGGGTCGGCGAATCATGGGTTTTTGCGACCGAGAAAGAAATAACAGGCCGGCCCGTCACACGGTCTGACGCCTGTTTAAAATATTGACGGAAAGAGACTGATATGCACAAAACAGAAATACTGCCAGTCCCAGCTAGAGTAGCTCGTGGTCGCCATCCACGTACCCACAAGATGTGGGCCCCTGAGCTATAAAATTTGTTATTGCAAGTGTGTTATTTTATTTGCTTTATAAATCATAGGGTACCCATGTATTCTCATCACATAAACTCCGTGGGACTTTATATGGCATATATCTGTATGTATGTATTTGTTCAAAGTTTCATATTTATCCACTAACAAAACTTAAATGAATAAAAATAAAAACTAAAATAAATATTTATTTTTATTAATTTATGTCCGCCATTATTGAATATTTTTCGTGTACCACCAACTAGCAACTCGCGTACATGTTAAAAGCTACGGAAATGAAATTTTAAAAATTCTGCTGGTAAACTACTCTAAAGAAAGTAGGAATTTATATGAAGAGAAATAGATATGTGAAAGAAAGTAATACGATATTAGAGATAAAGGTGGTGGATAACGATGTGGCGGTTTCATGTACCCAAGTGGGGTTTATAGGCCCCTTAGTATAAAAACTTTTTCTGAATAAGTACCTGTCTTATGGAACAACATTAAATAAAAAGTGATTTGATTCTTCTCAATAATGTTTATTTAAAAATTTTATTTAGTCTAGTACAGCGTTTTCCAAACTGTGAATCGCTCCTCCCTAGGGAGTCGCGGATATTAGCCCCGAAGAGGGGTTTTGCGCCTGGCCAGGGGGCTGCGCCCTCTGGTCAATCAGCGAGAGAGTTAATAACAGCTTACATACACCGGAAATGAATGGCTATATATATAGTAATGATATTAGTGAATATATGCATTGAGATTTGTTAGGATATTTACTGAGCATTAGTTTATTATTTATTGTGAGTATATTTTTCTTGTTGGCACATTTATTTGTCAATTTGCTTTGGTGTATTTTTTGTACAATAAATTTAGCGATTTCGAAATTAAAATTTTATTATAATTATTATTTATTTATTAATTTTTAATATTTTTATGAAATAATGAAATTTTCTTTTATTTTAATTTTCTCTTTGATTCGATTCTGCTGTTGGCCCAAAATTATTTTAATTTTTTATTTATAGTTTAATGTTTTTTTTTTTTTTATTTTAAAAGAAAATTTGTTTCTTAACTTGGCAAAAGCACAGGATTTTTTAAGAACTTTTCATTTATAAATTATATTTATGTTGGAACTTACATTTTTAAAGAAAAAACGATACAATTAATTAAGAATGCAATTAACATATCGACGCTCAGGAAAAGAACATGTTCCCTTCAGAGAATAAAGAGAGAGATATACATACAAGCATGGGCATAGCTAGGGCCCCCCCTCTAGCTAGGTCCTCCTCAGATTGCTCGTGCCCTCCCCCCCCCCCCCCAAGAAAAATTGAGTAAATATTCAATCTTCCCCGGAGGATGACTGGTCCCATGGCCCTCACCATCGAGGATGCATACATGCCCATATACTATTCTCAAACGCTAGTAAGAAAATAGTAAAAGATATAAAAGAAAAAATCGTACTCTTTGTTGTAAGGTAAAGTTTATGCAAATAAATTAATAAATTACTCACATTGAAGGTTTTTTGATAGTCACTGCCTCAGCTCACAGAGTTTGTGTTCGCACCAAGGACACTCGAATCTGAAAAAGAGAGCAACTATTAGAACCATCAAATAAATAAAAAAGTTTTTAATAATAAATAGCCTATTGAACCAACCTCCTAGCTCTTTTCGTTTTTGAGGTATTTTGTTCACAGACAGACAGACCATGTCGTGAAAACCACTTTTTTGGATTCAGGCAGGGGCGGATTAAAGGGGGGGGCGAGGGGGGCGATCGCCCCCCCCCCCCGAGAAGAAATTCACAATATTATAAAAACTAGTAATCTCAAGAAATTATGATTTCCGGGATTTAATTTCAATATAATTTTGTTACCAATCAATTTAAATAAATAGGAAAGTCTAAATGGCCATAGATGCCCACAAAGTCCTTAAATAAAAAAAAAATAAATAAAAAATAAAAAAACCGCCCTCCCCCCCCGACAAAATTGCATTAATCCGCCACTGGATTCAGGGGACCTCATATCAATAAATGGAACCGTAGAGTGATTATCGCGGCTGATTTGATTCATATTAAAAATTATTCTTATTATATTAAAATTTTTAATATTATACTGCATATAGTATTAAGTTTAGAAAAATATTAATTAAATTTTTTAATTCAGAAGCAAGAATTTTTTTATTTCTTTTTATTAATTTCCAATTGAAAATTTTTCAAATTTTTATTAAATTAATAAAAAGAAATAAAAAAATTCAATAAAAAATTTTTTCTTCTCAATTAAAAAATATAATTAATATGAGAAGGAAGTTGGGGGGGGAATGAAGAGGGGGTTATATTGAATTTTTTTTCTTGGAGGGGTGGCATTTTAAATATGCCTTTCCTCCATACACAAAAATATTTTTAAAATAATACCTACCCCAAGCCCCGGGGCCTCTCAAAGGGAAATTTTCATTAAATTTTTTTTTACTTAGCTCAAGCCTGGGGCCCTCAAAGAGAAATTTTTATAAATTTTCTTTTTTTTATCTAAATTTCCATTTTTACTTAAACCTAAGCCCCGCCTCTCAAGAGAAATTTTCATTAAATTTTTTTTATGAGCGAGGGCCCCGGCCTTTCAAAGGGAAATTTTCATTAAATTTTTTTTTACTTGAGCCCAAGGGCCCGGGGCCCCCAAAGAGAAATTTTATTAAATTTTTTTTTTACAAATTTCCCATTTTTACTTAGCCCAGGGCCCCCCTCAAAGAGAAATTTTTATAAATTTTCTTTTTTAACCCAAAGGGAATTTCAAAATTTTTTTTTGCCCAAGCCCCCCCCAAAGAGAAATTTTTATAAATTTTCTTTTTACAAATTTCCCATTTTACTTGAGAGCCCCGGGGCCCCAAAGAGAAATTTTATAAATTTTTTTTTACTGAGCCAAGGCCCCGGGGCCCCTCAAAGAGAAATTTTTATTAAATTTTCTTTTTTTTTTACAAATTTTCCCATTTTTACTTAGCCGAAGCCGGGCCCCAAAGAGAAATTTTCATTAAATTTTTTTTTATTGAGCCGAGGGCCCCCCAAGGGAAATTTTCATTAAATTTTTTTTTACTTGAGCCCCAAGGGCCCCGGGGCCCCTCAAAGAGAAATTTTTATTAAATTTTCTTTTTTACAAATTTTCCCATTTTTACTTGAGCCCGAGGCCGGGGCCTCTCAAAGGGAAATTTTCATTAAATTTTTTTTTACTTAGCCCGAGGGCCCCGGGGCCTTCAAAGGGAAATTTTCATTAAATTTTTTTTTACTGAGCCCAAGGGCCCCGGGCCCCTCAAAGAGAAATTTTTATTAAATTTTTTTTTTATCTAAATTTTCCCATTTTTATTAGCCCGAAGGCCCGGGGCCTCCAAAGAGAAATTTTTATAAATTTTCTTTTTTACTAAATTTTCCCATTTTTACTTGAGCCCGAGGGCGGGCCTTCAAAGGGAAATTTTCATTAAATTTTTTTTTCTGAGCCCCAGGGCGGGGCCCCAAAGAGAAATTTTATTAAATTTTTTTTTTATCAAATTTTCCCATTTTACTTGAGCCGAGGCCCCGGCCCCAAAGAGAAATTTTATAAATTTTGTTTTTATGACCCCAAGGGCCCCGGGGCCCCCAAAGAGAAATTTTATAAATTTTCTTTTTCAAATTTTCCCATTTTCTGAGCCGAAGGCCGGGGCCCAAAGAGAAATTTTCATAAATTTTGTTTTACTAGCCCGAGGGCCCCGGGGCTTCAAAGGAAATTTTCATAAATTTGTTTTTCAGCCCCAAGGGCCCGGGGCCCCAAGAAAATTTTTAAATTTTTTTTTTACAATTTTCCCATTTTCAGCCCGAGGCCCGGGGCTTCAAAGGAAAATTTTCATTAAATTTTTTTTTTAAAAGGACCCACGGCGCCCCCCCCCCCCCCCCCCAATATCATTTAATAAATATTTATAAATAAGAATTATCAGTACAATAATAAAACTTTAAGGAGCCTGAAGACAAGCAAAATTTTTCCATGAAAATTCCTGAATTTTTTAATTAAAAGAAGAAAGCTGAAAAACAATTTTTTTTTTTTTAATTTTGTTTGATGCTTGTTTCAAAAAGAATTTTTTATTTTATTTTTTTACTTTAAAAGCATATCCTGTGCTTTTTGACTAAATAATCCAGACAGAGTGAAGATTTTACAGAAATGTTTTATTAAAATCTGTAAAATTCAGACTCTAGTTCTGGGCTTATTAGTGGGGCCAAGTGTGTATCTAATTAGTTTGCTTGCTAGCTAATAGATAAATAATGAAAACGATTTTCACTGGGGGGTGCAGCATCGAGGCCGGAGCTGCGATTCCCGATCTACGGTGGCCTCTCGGATTTCCCGGGGCTCTTCTATGGGATTCAGCATCCAGACGAACCCTTCGCGGAACCAGATAGTCATTCCCGAGGGTCAGCTTTCGCTTATGGGTAAACAACAGTCAACAGAACCATTTTTTTGTTTTATTTATTTAATTTTTATCAAAACTAGATATATTATTATTTCTTCACAAGAAGAATATATTTTTTTACATTTATTTTATCTTTGAGGCAATGGCGTATCTATCATAGGGCAAACCTGGGATTGTAGGAATTGATTAAAGAAAGCTAATTTAAAGAGCCTTTGGACGATAAAGTATAGCGAATCGGCCCCAGAAGGATATCTGGCTCAACATTTCGGGAAATGTTGGTACAGTGAGCGCCACAATTAAGTCCCCACCTGATAGCTAGAGCCTTAAATTAAGTATATGGAATAGTATATGGAATTTGGTCAAATAATTTTAAATTTGAAAAAATAAAATAAAATCATCTGTATCAGATTTTACGTTTTACTTTTTCGGTCATTAAAATTATTTCACTAGACACCATATAGTATATCAGATAATTAAGGCTGGAGTTATCAGGTGGGGACTTAATTGTGGCGCTCACTGTACCAATAAGATACAATGATCCTTCGAGTTTTCGATCTCTATCTAATGGATTGATTCGAATCTCAGATATGTTTTGGGGGCTGATGGTAGTTTCTAGGGAAAAAAATATGAGCTATATCAATTCATAAGACCCTTGAAATAGTATCACGGTTAAAAATTAAAATTAAAAAAAAAGTCGTTTATTTCAATGATCTTATAATCCGATATAGCTCTTTTTTTTTTTATCCTAAAATCTACCATCAGCCCCCAAAACATATCTGAGAGTCAAAACAATCGATTCCTTTCCTGAGGGAAAAATGTTTTTCAGATTTTCTTTTTTTTGGTTTATTCAGAAACGCTAATAGATAGAGATCTGAAACTCGAAGGATCACTGTATCTTATTGGTACCGCAACATTTCCTCGAAATGATGAGCCAGATGTCCTTCTGAGGGCTAGATTCGCTATACTTATCGCTTCTTTCAAGCGAAAACAAAAAAATATTTATAATATGGCATATTAAAATTATTTTGCCCACGGGGCTAGGAGTAGTTGGTAACGTGTCTACCTTCTATACCGCGACGCGTCGCGAGGTATCGGACTTAAAGCTAATCAAAGTGGATATTTATTTAAGGCATTTGGATACCAATATGCATATTCACGTGGAGATAAAATAATTTTATACTCAGGAATGGGGCTGGTTCAATCTCCCCTCCCTCGTTCATAGGGTTTTTTTTATTCAATACTCATAAAATATAACAAATTTTTCAATATATTACAACTCTAGGTACGCCACTGCAATGGAGGTAAATATTTTCCTTTGATTAAATTATGATATTAAAAGGCTTGCATATAATTAATAAATTATTAAGTAAAACCTTTCATGAATTAAAATATAATTTTTTAGGATTAAATACTAACCTTAATATAAAATAATATTAATTAAGATTAGTATAGGATATCTTTATGAATTATTTTTTCCTAGATGCGACTATAATAAACAATGGAACGGTTGCTTTCAAGAAAGAATCAAATAAAATCTCGTGAAAAAAAAAGTTAAGTGTAATTAATGAGACAATTCTTTTATTATAGATAATTATTAAAAAAATGATTAGAATTTTGATATAAAATAATTTGAGGGGAAGTGGTATAAAGGGATTAAATTATAAGATGATAGAGAAATTGAATTTGGGGGGAGGTCAAGAAAATATTTTGTAGCCTATATAAAAAGACATCTTAAATACCGAATGACAAGGAGAAAAATTATAAATATATAATAATAATAGAGAGCTACCTTTTTTAATAAAAATTAAATATTACAGGTGCGACGTAATGGCCGAATTCCAGATACGTGTCGAATGGCCAGCTGGAAACCCGCAGTGCCAGCTTCAAGAACAGTTTCAGATCGAAAAAACGTCCTCACACATGTCACAACCTCAAAGATCCCAGATCGAAAAACCGCCCTTTAGAATTGGTAGTTTTTGGCTGATAGTGATCTCCTAAAAAAAACAAAAAAAAACAAATGACCTTCTCCTTATGTGTGCATTCAACGATGACCCTCACCAAAAATCAAAAAACTTCATCTCAACGCACAAAGTTACTATATCTAGAGAGGTCTATCTCGTATTTTGAACTTAACTCTTTTTTAAATGTTATTGTATAATTAATTATTCTGTACTTTCTTAAAAGACATGACTTTTTAATGACTGACTATTTTCAATTAAAGTTAACTCTCTAAATGTTAATGAAATAGAAAAGCGGTTCTCTATAAAGGTCTCATACATTGATTAAAATATATTATTGAGATAATCGTCTAGTCCAAGGTTTTGTTTATAAGTTTACTATTATTTCTAATTGATTAAATACTAACGATGTCCAGAAAATTCAATAAAATTTTAAATTTTGACAAAAAAATAATTATATTATTTTGATGTATTATGGAATGGATATGTAAGAATAAGCAGTGGTACAACCGGAGGAGGGAGGATAACTTTTTCAGGGGAGAGAGAAAAAGAAGTCTCTTGGATAAGGTTGCAGTCCCCAATTTGTCCCGCATCCCTCGGACGTTTAAAAAAAGTCCCGATTTTTGGAAAGAATGGATTCATGTAAAAAATTCGATGTCAAAATTTTGATGGATCTTCACGTTTTTTGTGAAATATAATTCAACAAATCTTGTGAAAAATTTCATGATCTTTTAAACAACGGCAGCAAAATGATTAATTTCAAACTGAAGAGTCCCCCCTTCAAACCAGAGTCAGTAGAATAATCATTTATTTATTTTTTGTGAAATTATTTTATTACAATTTTTTGTTTTTTTTTAGTTTTTTAACTCAGGAGTGGGAATTACTTCCCAAACTCCTCCCCACCTACCAAGCAATAAAAAATAACTAATATACTTGAGTATTAAGGTTTACAATATAATTTAGGTAAATTTCTGGACATCTGTGAACTTCAAATTCATTAATTTCCTCTTAAACTCTGCTCAAATAATTAAGAGAACCACAAAAATGATACAAAAATTTGCAACGATCAATATAATTCAATAAAAAATACAATGTTACCTGAGCATATCAAATATAAGCTAATTTTATTAATTAATATATGGTCTGAATAATCAAATAAAAAATATTTCATTAATTCTAAAATAAATAGAAAGAATTTTGATATTTTTTATTTTATTTTATTGGATCTAGTCTCTTAATATTTAATGGTTTTATTTTATAAATATTTCCATCTATAGCTATTTAATAGAAATAATTTTATTCAGATCCATAAAAGAAAACAGGGTGGTTATACTTTTTAAAAAAAGTTAATGAAGATCCTAATTCGAAAATAGCCATATATCTAAAATTAAGTGGTCAGCTATCTTATAATATTCTACAATTAAACTTTCTCATACAATGAGTAATAATATTTATTTTATGGAATTAATTTGTCAAAATAAGCAAAAAAAGGCTGATTTAAAAAAGATGATTATAAGATATTATCTCACCTTTTTCCCGAATTCCAGGCTCAGCAGACTTTAAATGAATTTGGAAAAGGAAATAGGCGACTCAATTGGACCTGTACACGAAAGAAAGAATTTATTGTAATGATAGGAAAGATAGGAGAAATAGTTGCAATAGTAATAAAACAAATATTTTCCCATACTTATAAATTTGACATCTTGAAATTCGAATGTACAGTACTGTCGGAAATTAAATATATGTCGACACAAAAAATCTGGTGTGACAAGCACAGAACACAACTTTCTATTACCGAAAGATAAAGTTGTGTGCTGTGCGACCATCACACCAGATTTTTTTATTTTATTTTCGAATAGTGTATTGAAATTTAGTTTATATAGTTTTTTCGATATTTGGGGATATTCAATTAGAATAAAACCTGATTGAAAATAGTATAATAAATCATCTAAATATCATTACCTATGCTTAATATATTTCAACAAGTTACATGATTCTAACAAAAAATGATTTGAGAATATATTTTTATATGTAGGTCTATTTATAATATAATATATTTTATTAAATGATTTTTAAATAATAGAATGAACTTACTTGATAAATAAATCGATAATTATTGTAAAAATTATATTTGAATTGATTCTTTTGAAGCGTTACACCAACACAAGTAATTAATTTGGTTAATAATGAATTATCGACAATGAACAATAATGAAGTTGGTAACTTATAATACCAACCATTGAAAAGAAAAAATAACTCTTCCTTATTTTGCTTATTTTAATAAATACATTTCATATTTTTTATTAATTTAAAATTCTTTAAAGTTCTTTATACAGTAAATTAAAAGTAAAGTTTTTTTTTTTAATTATATGGTTAAAAAAATAAGTAATAAATAGTTGGTCACCCTGATTAAGAAATTAATTCCATTTTTCAAACCAAAGACTATTTATATAGATATATTTCTTCTAAAAGAAAATAAAAAAAAAATCGAATCAATTTATTTTTTATGTAGAAAAATTGATGTTACAAATTTCGATGATTCTTTAGATAGCAGTTTCCTTAACTCAAAAAAAGGAGACTTGTGAACTTTCTCTCTTGCAGTATATATGATATTAATTCCTAAAATAATATATATAGCTATATTTTTTTAAAAATAAAATTTAATTTATTTTGTATATTTAATTTATGTTATTAATATTTTATAGGCCTATATAAGTTAATTTTTTTTTGTTAGAGAATTGGGTTTATTTTTGAAAAAATTCAATAGCCTACTTAAATAAATAAAACTATTTTGAAAAAAAAAACAAGTAAAACTATTGATTATAATAATAATACTGTGTCATTTTATTATATATTAGTTTATATTTTTATAAATAAAATAATTTTATAACCTTATTATTTTACTTTTAACTTAGTATAGTTTTTTCTATTTAATAGGTGGTGGAGAGTTCGCCCTATGATATATTTTTGAGAGGAAAATGGATAGATAATACGAAAGGAGCATTTTTCAATCATTACACCAATTAACATAAGATTATTTTTAAATTATTTTTTTTTAAATATATACAAAAAATAATAATTATATAAAATTAAAGAGTTAAATAAAAAAAAAAACAACATCACAATCTTAAAACAACATTTAAACATGTATGCATAATTATTAAAATGATATATATCCTGGCCATCAGAAGAAATAAGCCATAATTTTTTTTTACCAATATTTCAAATGATGGGCGAGATATATTAAAGTTAAAATATACAAAAAGAGAAGTCCCAATTCTGATTTTAAATTATAACCACAAAAGAGCCTTCAAAAAGAAGGGAAAAGAAGAAGCGAACCTTGGCCGAATATATTAACCATTTAATTCTTGATGAGAAAAAAAAATAGTAAATACGGGATTTGCTCCTAATCGAATTTGTCCAGCTCGTCACACGATTTAGATTTATGATTTCTAAAAAGCAAAAAAAAATTAATATTAGTAATAGAATTATTTAAAATTATGTGGATTTAATAAATAGGAATTTAATATTAAAATTATTTTACCTGAGGAAATGAATTATATATATAAATTTCTCATAATCGAATTCACTCAGATAATTTATCTTTATAATTTTATCAATCAAGATAATACTCCATAATATAATTTATTGAAATAAAAAGCAATATTGTAAATTTGTTTAAGCAGGATTAATTAAGAGGCACTTTAAATAAAATCAATAAATTTGAAGATTCTTGATGTGAATTCATTTTTCTAAAATTGTTTAAACAAGATGAGACGTCTGACTTGAGAGTTTAATTTTTCTTTATTAAACAATTGTTTCTCTGTCAACCAAATGTATATTTCAAGGTTTAATTCTTTTTGAGATGAGTCCTTGAAACGTACAATTGGTTTGGTGAGAGACATTTGTTAAATAAAAAAAAAAAAAAAAAAAATATCCGCAAGAATTTATTTAGTTTGTATATATATACATTTCACCTCCAACAAGTCGTCTCATTCTGTTTAAATAAAAATAAAATCAATATGTTTTTAATAAGAATTACTGGTTCATTTTCATTATTTATTAACAAATGTGTCAAATTGAATGTTTTAATATTTGTTTGGTGGTCTTGATTAATTTTTTTTGGAGTATGAAATTTATTTAATAAAACCAATCAGTTTATATATCTATATTTTTCCAATATATGAGTCGTGATACTTTTATCTGTGTTTAAAGGACAGATAAACACAATATATTCAGTATACACCTGCTAGATGTTTTTGTTTAAATCGCCTTTTGATTATTTATTGCTTGATTATACCTCCGATGTGAAGCATCTCGGCGTCCGACATGAAGCAATACGGGTCCACTTTTGATATTTTTAAAAACATGAATAGCCTCTGCGTGGGTCAAGCCTTGTAGAGGAGCCCCGTTCACTGCCAGGATTTCATCTCCTTCCTTGAGACTGCCCTCCTCAGCTGCTTGGCCTGAGACGAATACGGTTTTAACAAAAATCCCGATACTGCCTTTCGGTGAATCGCGACCACCAACAACACTAAAGCCCAATGATTTACGACCAGGGCCTTTTGAAAAACGAACTGTGAGTAAATGAAGAGAAAGTGATTTGGGTCTGAAAAAACAAATAAAACCAAAATAATTAATTTAATTTCCTCATAAGCAAAGTGATTTCCTCTAGTAAATACAGGGTAGTCAAGGATTAAATAAAATTTCTGGATGCGAAAACGGAGTGCTGTGCAGAAGTTCTACCGCACTTCTACTTTCCAATCATACAAAAGATAAAATTTTAAATTTAATCCAAGATCCAGCCTCTAGAATCGATTTACAATTTACATATTAATTATAAATTCGTTTATTTTAGAGGATTAATTAAGATTTTTTGGGCCGATCAAGAGTATTTTTATTTTAAACCTAGACTATGCAAATTTCTATAAAAAATTTTATTTATTTCAGAATTAAATTCTTAAATGAGTTCGGTGAAAAAGATTAAAGAAAGATGTTAGAAAAACCCTTATCATAATTTGTCAACATTTTTGTCATAATAATCTTTTTTTAACGATGCCGATGAGAGTAGTGGTTGTCAAACGATAAGATCAATCAAAGGAGAACAGGATTGCCTTGCTCTCGATAAAGGCCATCCTGTTTGGCTGGCATCCTCTCTTTTTATTGATCTAATTATTTTGTATTATTATGATAAAAATTTGGGGAAATTGAATGAATGAAGTCATATTGTACTTAGGGATTTGAGTCCGGAATGACAAAAAGGTGGGAATTGTTTCAAAATCAAATACTTTTTCATTATAATTGAATAAGGAAGGAAACAAGATACAAGATTCGCCACGTTAATAAAGAAGATACTTGTATATATAAAGATATATACTGTACAGTGAGGGACAATATTAAGTCCCACCCATGCGTTTTCTACTTGTGATTATTTCATTGTTTTTATAATAAGAAAATGAAAATCTTTGTTGAAAATTTTCTAGGTTTGAACCATGAAAGTTTTCATTAAAAAATATATAATATTTTTTAAAAAACAATGAAATAATCACAAGCAGAAAAAGCATGGGTGAGACTTAATATTGACCCTCACTGTACATATATTAAATACTCATATACAAGTTGATTTCTTAACTTTTTTTTCACAACTTAAATAATATTTTAATATCAATTCTGAAATAAATAAGATTTGGACAATATAAATTTGTTTTTTTTTTGGCTCTATATAATTATTATTACTATAGAACTGTTGATAATTAATAAAATATTTTAAATAGAATGGATCAAAAACTTATTTTCACTCAACGCCTTTTCGGGATTCTGATTTTAACTCATTAATCAACAGTGAGTTTAAGAAAAATTTAGTCAATCAACAAATTCTTTTTCATTTACCGAAAACAAATGGAATACAAGATAAACTCTTTAAACAAATGTTTATCAATGCCCATCTTCCATTAGAAATATAAGAATATAAGTTTTTGACCAACATTAAATAATCAAAATAATCTTAACAAAGATATATAATGACAAGTACAGTAGTCTTGCTAATCCGGACTTAGATACTGCAGGATGTTGAAGTCACTTCTTCGCGATATATCAGCAAAAAAAGGGGTAATTTAAGAAAACAAATTCAAGAGATAAATAATATTAAATTTTGCATTATATCAAATGTTTCGGGTAATCGGGCATTTTCAGAATCCGGAATAGGGCATGTCGCGTTTAGGCCGGATTAGCAAGACTCTACTGAATATCTTTCGAATGAACCTTCTAGGAAGAGTTCCCCCTTGTCGTTGTCTTCTCGTAACTTGTGTGTGAGTCGACCAGGGTTCAACTGAAAATTTTCGCATTCCGGTCACTCCTGCCGGAGGTTTACCCTGGAAATAAAATTAAATGTTTATTAAAATTAATATCTTTGTTTTCATACCAAATAATTTTGTTACTAAATAATATTTATTTTGAATATCCCAATCATTTAATAAATAAATTTAAATACGATATATACCAGGTATAGCGAAGTGTCTATCTGTCCAGCTCTGACCAACTTTATGTTGGAATTCCTAAATGAAGTTTTGCACCCTAATAGAGGATGTTATTAAAAGTTCAAAAAAAATAAAAAAATACCCCATTTAGGGAGACTCAAAAAGTTTTTTAAAAATTGAAATTTTGGAAGAGGCTACCCTATGGCCTAAAATTAGACAACTGGGGTCAGATAAATTATTTTGGTTATTAAAAGAAAAATAAGTAATAGATAGAAAAGGAGCGTGCAGCCAGGTAATAAGTCTCCGCGAAATAAAACTCTCTGTTAAGGAAACAGTTTCGGTTTTAATGAAATAATTATTATCTGGCTGCACGCTCCTTTTCTATCTATTGTTTAAATACAACAGCCACTTTATTTCTTCAAAAAAAGAAAAAGAAAAAAATAAGTAAATAAGACTACGAGTGTTCAATACATTTTCATCCTAGTCCGCAACTTATTTAGTAATTGATGAAAGATATTCAATCAAATTTTGATTGAAATATTTTTCCAATTTCCGAGGAGCAATTCATTTGTCAATTTAGTCACCATCGATGTTGAGTGTTTGTCAAAAGAGCCGTCAAAACAAAATTAGGCTGGCTGTTACATCACCAACATTCACCGTATCTGACTTTTGGATATTTCTAAATGAGAAAAAAACCCAACTATTACTCTATTGAACCAGAAGTCATGACATTCGACGAATGTTCGCACAAACGCATTGTCAGGAGTTGCCAAGAGCCTCTATGAGCTCGAGGCAAACAGCACTTTGTCCTGATGAAGGCCGGAATGTCGACAAACGTATGAAATAAAGCTAAAGATAGATATAATTTTCTCTCATAAACAATTTATAGCTGAGATGTTATATTAATAAGAGGGTAAAAATGAGAAATGCAGCTAAGGTTGTTTCTTTATTTGGTTAATACAGCTCTGAAGGTGGTTCAAACACGGAACCGAAACGTCAGCTGTGTGAATTAACCAAATAAAGAAATAACCTTATCTGCATTTCTCATTTTTATTTACAAACAGTTGAATATTATAGCTAATAAACAGCATAATAAAATACCTGAGGATTATTTTTATTTGTGGTTTCATTAGAAGTGGCAGTTTTTTCTCTGTTTAAACTCGATATTGATTTGAGTTCAGTATTTGTTGTATTTTGAGTTTTAGGTTTCTTAAGACATTCATCGAACATAACAGAAGATTTTTTGAATTCAGTGAGGAGTCGAGATGCTTTGGGTACAGAGCTAGGCGGCGGCGGATCTACGAGTTCTTCTTCATTATCCAAATTGCCCTTAGATAAATTTTCAATTTTTTTTGCTAATAATCCATTTTTAGGTGGCACTTCAGACTTTTTTATCGAGACCCACTAATGATCTCGCTGCTTTCAAATCATCCGACCCATTTTTAGTGAATTCATCGGAACTTTTGGTTTTATTTAAAGGTTTAAATTCGTTTTCGAAGTCTTTGGATTTAACACCGAGAACGGATAAGGATTTTGAGTTTTTCAGTCCTATTTCTGATTGCCTGGTGTTGGGATGTTTGACTAATGTTGATTTGAGACTGGTTGTAGGTCCACATCGTGTACATTGTGGAGTCGTCGTTGAGGTCGTTGATGTTATAGTTGTCGATGTCGTAGCTAAAGATGTAGTGGATGTTGATCTAGGACCTACTCGTCGGATGCCGATGTTTCTTTTTCGAGAAAACGATAATTTTTCTTCGTCAGTTTCGTTTGGTGTTGTTCGACTTATTTCTATTTCGTTTGTTTCGGGGCTTTCGGTAAGAGTTTCTTCGTCGGCTTCATCTAATTGTCCAGCTATATGCCCACTTAGACGCCGACCTGCGCCAGGAAGCTAAAGCAAAGAAAAAGAATAGATTAATATCTTACTTAAAAAATAAAACTATGCTTAATTAAAGTAAAACATATAATTGAAAAGATTATGAAGAACATGACTGTTTAACTTATTATAGTAGCCAGGAAAAACAAAAACTTTGATTGTTGATGTTTTGGACGGCAGTTGCGTCCTACCTCAGGACCTATGATCAATACATAAATAACTACAATAAAATATTAATAAAGACAATAATTTTTCTTCTATACTTACAATCAAACGTCAAACAAATACTGCTGGACGATTGAATGCAAGTATACAGAAAAAATTAAGAGATTAAATGATTGTCTTTGTTAATATTTTATTGTAATTATTTATGTATTGATCATAGGTCCTGAGGAAGGACGCGACTGGCGTCCGAAACATCGACAATCAAATAAAAAATCTGATATAAATTGATTTGTTTTTATCTGACTTTGTTTTCCTGGCTGCCATCAGCTATCCATAAATATAATCAAATATTTATTAATTCAAATAACCGAAAAAGGTAGAGAGTTCCACCACGCCTATCTACCGATGTGTACTCAGCATTCTCTGCTACTGGTCTACAGTACTACAGTCGATTATTTGAATTAGATATATTGCTAATTTAACACTTTTCTTTATAAATGTAGATCATTAATGCAATGCAATAATTATTGACGATGCCGGATCCAGGGCCGGAACTAGGAGATTTTTTAGGGGGGCAAAATTTAATTTGCCGCCCCCTCCTTAAAATTTTCCCTGATCTCAAAATTGTTTTTTTTCGCGGAACCAAATTTTTCCGTCCGAAAAAATATTTTACCTTTTTTTAGAGACGCAAAATTTGCCGCCCCCTGATATCTGCCGCCCGGGGCACGTGCACCCACTGCCCCCTAGATCCGGCCCTGGCCATCGGGGAGTTAATCTTGTTTAATTCTAAGGTGTTCCTTTTCTCGGTCGGTTCTCAGGGTGGTCGGTGAGTTTTAAAAAAAATAAATTATTTTTAATTTAATTTATTAGAAGAGGCTTTTCATTATTTGGTTTACAATGGAGGCCAATTTACGTTTCGGCACAATTATTCCTTCTTCAGAACCTACAAAGAAATTTATTACACATCTTTGTAAAAAATAAATGTATTTTTTACATTTCATTATTTGGTACATTTATTTTTTACAAAGATGTGTAATAAATTTCTTTGTAGGTTCTGAAGAAGGAATAATTGTGCCGAAACGTAAATTGGCCTCCATTGTAAACCAAATAATGAAAAGCATCTTGAAATTCACAGAGTTGAAAAAACATCTTATAATAAATTAAATTAAAAATAATTTATTTTTTTAAAAACTCCCTGACCATCCTGAGAACCGGCCGAGAAAAGGAACATCTTAAAATTAAACAAAAAGAAAAGGAATGCAATAATTTAATACAGTATTAAAAGTAAATTAAATTTGTCGAATCTCCTGGCTAAGTTTTCTTTTTTTTTTATTTGTTTTAACAAATAATTCTACCTCTGATGAAGTAACCGAACCTCTCGTTGAATCACTATCGTATCCACTTTCGTCACTTCTTAACACAAGGAGACCACTGAGTAATTGACATAGTTCATCGACAGTGACAGTTTTTTCTTCAGCCAGGACAGCGAGTCGTCCACCGCCACTTGCTGGACGAAGTCGAGCCTTAGCAGCTGCAGCCGCTGCTGCTAAATCCTCACAACTCAATGTCCTGCAAATTAAAGTTATTTTAATATTTATTAAAAATTTAAAAGAATATTATTAATAAATATACCTTCGAAGAGCCTCTCTATCTTCTAAGAGAGCATTTAGTTGGTAGAGATCGTTAAGTCCTTTGCGACATTCCTCTTTTACCCATTCAGCATCACTAAAAATAAATTAATATCTCTTTAAGATAATTATATCCTTCACTTTGGTCACGATTATGTTAAAAAAGTTATAAATGACTATAAAATGCTTATGAGAAACTACAAGCTCTTAAATCACTAAAAAAAAAAAATAAAAATTATAAGAAAAATATAAGTTTTATACCTAACTATAATTTATTTTATAAAATAGAGGGATTTAGAATCTAGTGAAATACAAATAGTCTAAGTTCTGTTACACAAATACTAAAATTTTAAAACTTAACCTTATATAAATCATATAAATGTGAAATATCAAATAATTAAGATGATGGAGAATATAGCTGTTTAACTTGATAAGGATAGCGAATAGCAGCCAGGAAAAATCAAATCAGACAAAAACTAGATCAATTTTTATCAGATTTATTTGATCGTCGACGTCGCGCCCTTCCTCAGGAGAATCAATCGGAGGTATTTTTAACGAAAATTGAAATCGTGAATGAAACAGTAAAATTTCAATTTGTGACAAACTGAATGCATTCTTCGATAGCATTGCTTTAAGCACTTTGCAGTTAATGCTATATATTCGCAATCCTTCCTTATCAAATAATTAATACGAACAACACTGCGAATAAAATGATAAGTGTAGTATGTTATGAATGATTACAACTTTTGAATCTAAACAAAAAATGTAATTTATTAAAACATTAAAAAACTAATGGTGTAACTAGAAATCAAACCATTAGAACCAATAGTGGCGTATTTGGGCCCCGTCTGATTGTTAGTCCCAGAAAAAATAAACAAAATCACAAAAATAAAGATTCTAAATAGAGTTTCTAATAAGATTCACTTGCAAAAAAGAATAAAATAAAAAAAGACCATACAATTTATTTATCTAGTTCCCTCAAACAAGATTCTTGGATACTCTAGCTATTGCTGTTGGCAAGTTACTAGATGAACGATTTGATTCGACTTATTGTTAAAAAGGGCCTAAAAATATTTGCAATATAATTGAGAAGATTGTTAGAATTCCGAAACGTTGACTTATAGCGGGAGGAGTCGATCTAAATAAATTGGCCTGATAATTATCTCTGAGTTTAATTATTAACAACCTTTTCAATCATATTATTCACCAGGCTGTTTCCCCACCCCCACCTTCATCTGAATCTATATTTAAAATAATATAGTTTAAGAGTAGAAGAAATGATATGGAAAGCAACTGCTAAATCAATATGATGAAATAGTGTTTGGTGTATTCTACTGAAATAATCACGTAAAGAGTCAAAGGAACATTCCAAAGATCCTTGTTATGAAAAGAAAAGGAGTTAAAAGTGATATGAATAGATTTCATTATTTTTTTGACCATGGTGATTTCATTTTTATTAGAGTGGAGATGAAGAAAAATAATGTTTATATATGTGTTAACCCAACTCTACTAATTCATTTAAGGAAACTACAATAATAGAGAAATTTATGAATCAATGAAAATATTACTATGTGTACAGAAATAGAATGTAAACAAATTTAATGTTGCATTTTTAAGTAATATAAAATACTATTTTTATTTAATAAGTGGACCTATAAAAGTATTTATAAATTTTATTAAAGATTAATAAAGAAAAAATTTAGGCAAATGGTATGCATATGTTATTGGAATAAAGCCAAAATATTTGCTGCAGTAAAATTCTCAGGTCGGTTGAATTGGCAGCATATCGTTCAGGCTTAATGTAAAATAATCGAAATTAAATAATTTGAGCAAATTAAATCACAGAAATGAAGAGGAATGCAGGTGGGAAGCCTCTATTATTAAATAAAAATCCTTGATTACAAAACAGGTCAACTTTATTATGCCATCTTCAGTTGTATTAGAGTTTTAAAAAAAGTAGAGTTGTCTGTCCATAAGCCAGTCATTGATATAATAAAACAATGCAAATATACAATATTGGGCACTATATGAGTGGCTTATGAGCAGACGATTTAACAACTCTATTTTTTTTTTAAGAAGATGTCAGAATAAAAATAGTAGTTTTTTACCAATAAGTTTTTCTCACCCTGTGTGTTTAATCGTTGCATTGTTTTCGGCAGTTGTGCTTGAATTATTCGTGGATGAGTTGTTCTCGTCCTCGGCATTTTTGGCATTAATAGGAGCAGCGACAGTGCTAATTGCAGTAGCAGCAGCCAAAGCCGTAGCTGTCTGCGCACAATTCGGTGCTGTGACTCGTGCAAATAAATTCCGTAACGATTCCACTCGCGAAATTCTTCGTCCTGGCCTGTTTGACGATGTCGTAGTTGAAGTGCCATTGGTCGGTTGTCCAGGCGACCAATATCTTCGTCGACCAGGGGTTACGGCGAGTAATTCAGAAGAATCACTTCGTTTGAGTTGCTCCCATCGTCGTCCTACCTTCTTACCCCATGTAGCTAGGCCTGGAAAAATTCAAATTATTACCAAAGGTAATTTTTTCTTCTATTGTAACCTCCACTCCTCAAGTAATGACTGGGTTTTTGGATCTAAAGAGCAAATTTAGCTTATAAGGTTTTTATAAAATATATGCTTCAATTTGGTTTTAGTCAGAGTTATATCTGGCAATTAGTAATCTCTTTAAACTGTCATAAAAAAAAATATTATATTATTAAACAGGGTAGGTTTTAAAAGAAATAAAATGACATTACTTGAATAATCCTTCAAAAATTAAATCAAATATATTCTCTTAGAAGATTAAATTAATATTATATAAAATATAATATTGAAAGATATTCTAATTTAGCTTTTGAATGTAAAAATGGAAGTAATTTCAGTTTATATCTGGACATAACTTTTTCAAAAAGAGACTCTGAAAATGCAATGGTTTTTTATAAGATATTTCTCAATCTATTCATATACTTTACCATTCTTGTAAAAAACGAAGTTTTTTTTAGTTTAATTTGAAATATATAATATCATCTCACAAAAATATTTAAAGAACTATGCCAATTATACATACGAAATAGTTTTATGACAGATCAGAACATTATACGTATTATGAACAATGATGATTACGTCATTGCGCATGCGCAATGCCTTTTAACACCACCTAGCGGAAGACAGAAATAACACCATCGGCCGCAAAATTCTAAAAAAATTATTCAAAGAAAAAAAAAGCGTTGTAAAAAAGAGAGCAGTTTGATTAAAATAAAGAGAAAAAATAGTATAGAATATAACGTATGGATATGAATATATCCTGACGTCATTTGAGCTTGACGAAAATTAAATTTTCTAATGACACAGAGCTGAGACAAAAATAACAAAAACACTTTTGGCTGAAGGTTTTTTTATTTTATTTACACTCATGGAAAAATTGATATAGATACGTCATGTTCCTTCAAAAATCACGAGAGATCATGTGTGTGACTTTGCTATAGTGATTTCTTTAATAAAAGAAACATTTTTTTTAGTAAAGTCACCGACAAACATCACAACTAATTCCGTCAAATTATGACCAAATACCAAAATTTTAACAACTAGACACCTTTTTTTATATCCCGAAAATTACATCAATCCAGATGCCATTTAAAACATTTGGTACTAAATTGTTTACCTTTGGTGGATGCAGTATTGTTATTAGCTGGTGACGTATTGCTGGTATTGGTTGATGCTGCACCAACGGTGTTCTGTTGAGGTTTTGACTCCTCTTCGGCACTTTCTTCAGGCCGAAGAGGAGATAGAGACACCAATTGAGGACTCGGATCCGAGCCGCGACGTTTGAATAGCCGCATGGCCCCTTAAATCAACAAAAATTTTTATTAGAATCAAAAGGGTAGAAAAATAAATTTCAAGATGGGAAAAAATATGTTCGTATTGAAAAAGAAATTGGATATCTTTAAAAAAATGTATTTAAATAAATTCTAGAGCTTTAAATTAGGGTTCGACCGTAACAAGATTTTCAGCCGAAACAGAATTTCGGACGAAACCGCAACCGAAACTTGTATTTCCTATACAAAAATACAAAATTAATATAATTTTACCTTTTTATTTTTGTATTTCTTTTCCCTAACACAACCAGAAATTTTTTCCGCCTCTTTTCGATCGGGCGGAAAATTTTTCTTTTCTAGGCTAGTCTCATCCCATCTTTTCAACCTCAGGTTTCAGCTGGGTTTTGGCAGAAACCGAAACCAGGATTTTTGGCCGAAACCGTAACCGAATATTCTGTCAGTTCTTACTTTAAATCGTGTGCTGAGTATCCCCCTCACACACACTCAAAACAAATTCTTCAAGTTCTTGCGAGAATCTCTTGCTGCATCACCAGCAGATGTTTTGCATCATAACTTTCTGTTTCGATGATTCAATCATATTGAGAGTCCATATTGCAAAATGAAATGAATCTCTTTTTTAGGAAATCTTTTCAATACAATAATAACTTAATCTCAATATTATTATTTCGATAAAGATTTACAAAATAAAATATTAAATTATATAATAGAAATATTGTATGTTTACAAGTTGGAATGTTGACCCTTATTGTGTTATTAAATAGGTATCTATTTCCTAACAGGTTTTCATAGTACTATATTATACTAAGCAATTCCAGAGTGACAGACATGATAAATAATTAGGACATGATCGTTCATCGCTTAACTATTTTGTCCAACCGGAATTTTATACACTGTTTAATCCAAGAAGGACAAAAAAATTCTGTAATTACAAACTTCAGTTCAAATTCAATTTTAAATTTTTTTTTTATAAATCTTGAATTAATGTAATGATTCTACCAGTCCCGCTCTCGTCGGACCCCTTTTCTTATTCGGGTATAAAATGGGCCTCACAAACATATTTGGCTCGTCTCGCCTTGCTTTATTTCCTCATATGCAGCCATTTTTTTCCCTTCTTCCTGACGATTTTTTTTTTTATATTAATACTGAAATTGAGACTTTCACAATTGTTATTAATATTATAGAAATAAAAGACATTTTTACATTAATAATGTATTTTTTAAATTTGTTTTAAGGTCTTTATCGGCTTCTAAGGCCATTTAGATCCCATTCCAAATGATTGGTAGCCATTTCAATTGACAAGCATTTTTCCCGCTTGAAGCGGGAAGCAAACCCGGGACCCCAAGCACGAGAAGCTTGTATTTGTATATCATTTAATTTTTTGTGTAATTACTAAATGAAAAACAAACCCCAATTAATTTCAAAATATCTTTTATTTATAATACATATCAATATCTCAAATTATTATTTATTAATTAAGATCTTTTTTTCCAATGATTTTTAGTGAGAAAACTTTATTTTCAAACATTTTTTAAACCACGCAAAAATATGAGAATCGGACTATTTTCCTTCAATTCTCATTTTAAAACTATTTTATTATCAAAATCTTTTGATTCGGATTATTATTAATGCATAAGTTGAAAGGGATTTCAAAATCAGTTTTAAACAGGACTAACAGATTATTTATTGATTTAAATTAATAGAAAATAATTATGAAATTTTACTCTAACATTTATAGCTCCAGTGCGCAATAAAATCTTGTGAAGCTGGGAAGAGAAAAAAAAGAAAGGGTCAAATCCTCGTTTGAACGTCTAGGCGAAGAATTCCTTAGATCCTGTTACTTTAATCTATTATTACTTCAAAGGGGAGCAAATAGTTCTCTAGTCATTTACCTCATCTGGTGAAATACAATATAAATAGTTTTGTTTATGTCGGTCCTTTAGATGAGATTTTTGAAAGAATATTTGTTAAAATTATTAATATACAGGATGTTCTAAATAAGGCTTCTGGATTATTGTGGCATTGGAATACAATTCTTTTTTGAAAAGTTTGTAAAAATTGAGAAATCCATTGCAAGGAATTTTTTGGACCACCCCACCCCCCTTCCAACGCCCCGAGTCAAGTGTTTTTGAAAGTAACGAATTTTTGAATTAATTGAAATTCAAAAGTGTGGTCTGCTTAAGAATAGATTTAGTGAATTTGTCAATTGTGTTGTCTACCATCCAGCGTGTGGAACGTCCCCCGGTAACCATCGATACTAAGTATTTCAAAAAAAATATACAAATAAATTCAACCCCTAAATGACATTTGTAGCCGAAAAGCCGTTAAAATCCGAAAAGGGTTAAAAATCAAGAAAATCAATTATGAAAATTAATTTTTTTTTAAATAAAAAAAAATTATTATTAATCAAATTTTATTTAAATAATTTAGAAAATAAAAATAAATTTATCATATCGCTCATTTGCTGCAATATCGACATAATTCAAAAATCGGCATTTTTAAGTTATTGGCACACAAGGGCGGATCCAGAAGTGTTTCTCGGGGGGGGGGGGGGGGGGTAATCTGGTGTGACTCGTCGCACAACACACTATTTTTTCTCCATTTCGGCAATTTAAAGGCGCATTCTGTGCTTGTTGGCCAGAATATAAATACAAATCAAATTTTTAAGTATTAATTTTTAAAATTTTACATTAAAAATACATATTTTTTTTTTTTGAAAAAAAGGTATTTTTTTCAAATCTCGGGGGGGGGGGGGTAATTACCCCCTTTACCCCCCCCCCCCCTTGTATCCGCCCTTGTTGGCACAGCAGAAATAGAAATACAGTAGAACCTCGATAAGTTAAAGTTCAAGGGAAACGGTTAGAAATTTGAGTTATCGAGTTTTTTACTTATCGAGAGTTGAAGTTAGAGAGGTTATTGAATATAATTTTTAACGTGCCGAGGTTTATTGACTTTGGGCACGTGAGTGAAAAAGGAATTTCGTTTGATCTATTTGTTTATTTAGAATAGTTTAGTTAAATATAAATTAAATTAATAGATTTATTTATTTACAAAAAAATCAGTAATTTTTTCTGCTTCATGTATTTTGGATTTTCTGCATCAACTATTTTTTCGATGATATGTAAAGAAATACTTTAAGTTATAGAGGTCACCAAAATATTATTTTAAGTTATCGAGGGCTATGCTCAAAATATTTGTTTAAGTTACAGAGGTTTTGTTCTTTAAGTAATAGAGGTTTTACGCTGTCAAGGGAAGGGAATTGAAAAAAATTTTTAAGTTACGGAGGTTTTGAACTTAGCGAGGTTTAACTTATCGAGGTTCTACTGTATTTAGAAAAATTTATTGAAGGCCTAGGCTAGCAAGCCCCGTTGGCCACCTCAATGAAATTACAGTATGAAATGAAATTAAGTAGCACATTTTTTTTTTTTTTTTTTTTTTTTTTACAAGATATACACTAAGTAAGGATAAAAAAAAAAAAAAAACTTATCTAGCAGAAGGACAATTCTGGGCTTTTCATACTCGCCGCGAAGAATTAAAATTTTTTCGTTGACTTCAAAACCGTAATAATTAAGTTAAAAATAAGCTTTTGTGCAAGTGATATTTTCGAAAACAAAGAATCAATTCATATATAAATTCTATATAAATGTGTTAGAATTTTTTTTTTTTTTTTTTTTTTTTTTTTGATATCCTGAAAAAATAGAAATTTTGAATTATCCTACTCTTGCAGCAATCCGAGTAAAAATGATTAAAAATGATCGGAGGATCCGAAAGCCCGCAGCTTGTCCGCATAGTGAACTTTTAGGGACACACAGGGTTACACACGCCCGCACCAGGGACACACACACTAGATCGAAAGGGACCAGAAGAAAAATGTGTGTCCCTGGTGTGGGCGTGTGTATCCCTGTGTGTCCCTAAGGGTTCACTATGCGTTTGGATCCCCCGATCATTTTTAATCATGCCACCGATATGTTTATTATTTAACAAAAAATGTTTTAAAAAATGACAGCCATGACTTCTCAAAACATGCTTTTTGATTGGCTATCTTAAAGCAATCTCTTACCAAGAATTAATCTCGATTTGAATTAAATCAATCATATTTCACATATTTCTATTATCTCTAGCCAAGCGAAACAGCAGGTCGGCTGCAGCCAGCCCACCTGTTTTTATCTTTAAGATCTCTTATGATATCATGTCATAATAATAAAAAAAAAAAAAAAAAAAAATTAAAATATTCAGTAAGTAGTGGATAAAAAGTTATAAATTGTTTTTTTTTTCCTGGTGGATATTTATAACCTTTTATTTCAAAATAAATATCGATTGTAATAATAAAAAAGAGCAGGTAATAAAGAGCCGGAATCTGCGAGGAGTGAAAGGATGCTCAATGGAATGTCCATTGAAGAGCAACGGGAAGAAAGTACTCACGGGGATCAATCGTCGACGTCACAATTCAAAGCCAGCAGCTCAACCTGCAACAAGGAAAAAGTAAAATTAATTGTTTTATAAGTTATAAATATTCTATAATATTTGGAAAATAATAAATTGAGGAAAAATAAATACTGTTTTTTTTTTCACTTTTTTTTGAGTCTTTTCGACATTTAGCTTCATAACTATTTAAGCCGTTTAGTCTTGTTTTTATTTTTTTTTTTTTCATTTAACAATTTATGAGATGTTTGTTGGTGGGCCAAACGTCTCCGGGAATCGAACTCAGGACCTATAGTCATTCCGTAGCTTCGATGGGCTACCCACAGGGATGGACAAAATCGTTTAAAAAGGATTATCAATCTGAACCGCAAATTCAGAAAATTCGCACGATCCGTCTGCTGCAAAAGGATTCCAATCCGGCGATCCTACAAATTCGGCGGTCAGATCCGCTGATACGATCCGATTTAGTAAAATGATCACTGTTCTGATCCGAAAATCCGATTCGTACTTGATTTTTAGGCGTTTGGATGAATCAAAAGGATATAAATATTTATTAAAAAGTAAAAACTTTTAAAGGATTGGCAATCCTTTGAGAATGATCGTAAAAATCCTGGATTACTAATCATTTGAAAAAGGATTAGCGATCCTATCCTAGATCCAGAGATCAAAAATGATTCCAATCCAGATCCTCCCAAAAAAAAATATTTTAATCCAGATTCGAAATCCTGGTTTGGATTTTTTGATTTAAATTCAAAAAGATCGCGATCCTGGCTACCCTTTGCACCAGGCCATCGGGCCCTCGATCAACACCGACAAATATCGTCGCTTGCATCACGTAGTGACGTATCTCAAAAAAATTAAAAATTGAGATACACGGGTATGTCCTGGCGTTCTTTACATTATCACAAAATGACGAATCTGCATTTCCATGTTTTTTCGTATTATTTAGGCTTTTTGGTTTTGCGTATCTCAACATTTAATATAACAAGACGAACTATAAACAGCTCTCCTGAAAGATGATATAGAAATTGAGATACGCCACTACGTGATTCAGGCGACGATATATGCAAGTTAGCATTCATTTCTCTAAAAAGATAATTGAAGTGATAAATATTTAAAGAAAAATTTCTCTTTTTATAACAGCAAGCGAAATATTAATAAGATATTAATATCATTTAACTAATATTGTCACATCAGATTTTTTGTGTAGACATATAGCCCTCGGGCTTTGGTAGCGCGGCTGCCTTGTATACCAAGGGTCAAGGGTTCGGATCCCAGGCAGTCCGATGATTTTATTTAAACCATTTGGATACCAAATGGGTATCGACATATATGTAAGAGAAAGTAAAAATATCATTCGTAACGCCTAAAATTTCCAAAATTTATTCCAACCACATTTCAATTTTGATGCCTACTTTCGAAAACTTTCATCGGTTTTAGTGTTCAGTAGAGAAGCAATTTGATAATTATTTTTATTTCTTTATAATTGATATTAGTGTTTTTTAACGATAACATTAAACTTTTATAGCAAGTGCATTATTGTTTATTGTTATTGTAATTATTGAATAAATCATTAACTAGCGAATAATGAGGAGAAAGTAAATCGCATTTATATACGGAAGCATATTTGGACAATGATTTAGCTCTTGTTCCTTAACCACTCAGGCTTTGTAACAAGTTGCTTGTTAATAAAGTATTAACGTTAATTGCACGCTTTGTAAAACATAAATTTGCCATGTCGCGATTTTTTTTTTTAATTCCAAATCATATATATGTAATTTCCCGATTAGGATCTTTCCTCCATTGTTTTTGAAAGAATTCCTCTCACGAATCATTTGATTTATTTTAAATAAAAAAATCTGGTGTGATCGCCACACAACTTTCTCTTACCTCCGGTAATCGAAAGTTGTGTACTGTGCTTGTCGTGTACAGATTTTTTGTGTCGACATGTATTTAGTTTCCGACAGTAGGGTACAATTGAATTCAAGATGTAAAATTTAAAAGTATGGGAAAATATTTATATTTTGTTACCATCAACCATTTCTCCTATCTTTTCTATGGAGTACAAGAGTAAAGTGGTCTTCAGAAGATTTCAATCACAAATGAGAATATACATTTTATAGAGAATCTAAAAAATAATTGATTTTTGAATTTAAAAAAAATCGTTGGAGCAAATTTTGAGAAAAAACTGAAAAAGTGAATCAGTAAAGTGCTAGTACTTTTTGGTCGATTTTGTTCAAAAGCTTCGTGTCACGTCCCATGGGGGTCCCTAACTTAAATATAAAATTTCAACCTCCTCTCTTTTCGTTCTTGAGATATTTTGTTCACAGACACACAACACACAGACACACAGACACACACACAGACAGACCATGTCGCGAAAACCACTTTTTGATTCAGGGGCCTCAAAAGGAAGACACAAACCACACGATTTTCAACCACTTCTCTCTCCAGAAAAAAAAAAAATCAGTGTGTGATCAAACTGGCAGGATAGATTGTTGATACGTTCATTATTACTATCCTTAATTAATTTGTTGTTCCTGTGACTTCACGATGTGTTCGGTTTCTGACACTTAGCGAATAATCCATTTAAATATGATAAATTTAAAGGTCGAAAACTCTTTAAAAAAAAAAGATAAATATAGACCAGTAATTGTAAATGGAGAAAAAACAAATCAAAAAATAATGTACGAATAAAATAAATTAATTTAAGATAAATAATAATAAAGGTACTTAACGATTGTTTTGACATACGGGTAATTATTTAACGAAAAGTTATGGAGTGATAAAATGCCAAAGTGATGGTCGTTAGGTGTCAAGAGTGTCAGAAAATCAGACATCTTTCAAAAAGAAGCTGTCATAAACAGATATATGAATAATAATTAGCAAATTCTTAAATTAATAAAAAAATAGGCTATAATCTACATAACAACATAATATTGTATGGAATTTAGTTCCACGCCTTTGTTGCTAAAAAAAAATAATTTGATTAACGCCTACCTTTTTAAAAATATCTATAAAATAATAAATTTATTTCATTTAATCTAATTATTTATTTATGCATAAGGATGTAATTTGGGGTCAAGGCTGAGGGCTTCATTTGCATGTCATGGAATAATATTACGATTTCGTTTGGGATGGGAATCTTATGCGATCGAGCAGGTCGAGAGAGTTTATAATTATCATTAAATTGTTTATTGTTGAATCGTTACGGAAGTAAAAAATACGAGTAAAGAAATGTCACTTAATATCCAGGTAAATAAATTTTTGTAAGAAAAAAATACATCCCTTAAAAGCAGTGGTTTTAAAACTTTGTTAATACAAGAGGGTTTTTTTTATTTGTATTTTTATAACATATTTAATTGAAATAATTTTTTTTAGAGTGGTACGGAATACGAACCCCTTAATTCCGCGGTGCGGGGTCGGCAGAGGGGGAGGGGTTTTTGCGACCGGAAAGGAATAGAACAGGCCGACCCGTCGTGAAAATATAGAAGGAAAGAGACTGACATACAATGAAAAGAAGTATTGCCAGTCCCAGCTAGGGCAGCTCGTGGTCGCCATCCACGTACCCACAAGATGTGGGCCCCTGAGCAATTGCAAAGAAAATATTTATATTTTAATATTCTAAGGGAATATAAAATTCCAGCGAATTTTGAGAAATTCTAAAAAAAAAAAAAAAAAAATCTAAACAAGTACATTAGTAAAGTGTAGGCCTATTTCAAACAATTTTCAAGAAAAAAATTACTGGTATACTTTTTAAAAAGCTTCTAAAAAATCAATTATTTAAGAACTTTTTGATTTTTGATCAAATTTTGAAAAATTCGAAAAAAAAAAAAAAAAATGAAAAAGATCCACACAAACAGAGAGATCACCAATTTGCGGGACTTAACCTCAAAACATCTATTTCCAGCAAAATCTCGACATCGAATTTTTGACATGATCGCAATACTTTCTCACTATATATTAGGAACCGAACGAATATTCGGTTTCGGCCAAAAATCTGGTTTCGACTGTAGTTTCGGTTTCGGCCAAAATGTAGCCTGAAAACCTGAGCGTGAAAAGATGGGATGAAAGTCGCATGCAAAAAAATACAAGTTTCGGTTTGAGGCCGAAACTTCGATTTCGGTTGAAAATCTTGTTTCGTCGGACCCTACTATATATTACATATATAGGTAAGAGAAAATAAAAAAGCATAAAGCTTCAAGATTATTGCAGTCAGGCCGAAAAAAAAAAACAAGTCTAAAATTAAAAATCTCGACATTTTTGACATGATCGCGATACTTTCTCTCTTTATATATTTCATATATAGGGTAAGAGAAAGTAAAAATAAATGGAAATCTTTAAACAATAATTCCTATAAAGAATAAAATAATAGTAATAAATCAAACAATTATTTTAAGCAAATTAATCAAAGTATCTCCACAGATTAATAGGAAAACTTTTATCTTCTGAATAGCCATGGCCTATTAAAATTTTCTACTCCAGTTATTACCGGTATGCCAAACAACAAGATGAATAATAAGTTCAATTGCAAATGCATTTTTGATCGGAAGAGAGATGATAAATCATCGAAATGCCGACCCCCGAGGGCTCTGGACCCAGCATCCATCACGTTCTTGCACAGCTTATCTTTCCACTTTAATTAAGATCACAATCGGGATTGTAACTTGAGTCGACCTCTTGTGTCCGAATACTTCCAAAAATAAACATTCCTAAGGTACCTTAGTGCGGAAAAAAATTTATTTCGTATATAACAGGACGAAAAAAAGAATGCTTTATAAGAACTGGTTTCATTAAAATATAAACACAAAGATTTTAGAAGTAAAAAGTCGTGCTAGAGAACAAAGAATACAATTTTCTACCAGTAACAAAGTTTTTATTAAGCAGTGTCTTTTTCTAATAATTATATATAGGCCTATATATAAATATTTTTATACTACAGTTTGAAAAATTTATTTTTTATTTCATAATTTACCTTTAGTAATAGTATTTTAAATATACAATAAAACGTGTCTTAAATATAAAAGAAGTGTAAACCAAGGGAAAAAAAATTTGGTGTGACTAATCATACATCACACAACTCTTTTTTAACTTCGGTAATTGAAAGTTGTGTAATGTTTTAATCCGAATCGAAAATAATATTCTTTTTTTCTAAATATTATCATAGAAAAAAAATAATTATAGAAATTAATTTATTATTAAAAAAAAGAATAAATAGAGGACAGTCAGGTCTATTCTCTAAAAAGAGACGTTAAAATTTAAAATAAACAAATAGGTGTTAAAAAGTAATTTACAAATAATCAGCGTTAACAAATGCAATTCAAAATCACTTGCTTGCCTCAAATAGCTATTCTGTAAACAAAAATTTAAAGTCAAAGCGTTAACATTTAGTAAATAATGTTAAAAATTAATGCCATGTCTAGGGGGTGGCATTAATATTTTAACGTCGTTTTTAAAATAAAAATGGCGTCCTTAACCTAAAAAGTAAAGTTATAATTTTTTTAGGACATATTTCATAAAAAATACTATTTATTATAGCATTTGAAACAATATTCCGTGCTTAACTCAATTTTTAATTTTTTGGCGCTTGGCACAGTATTGCATAACAGGGTCCATATATAAGCTGCCAATAATACAATAGTTTACTTAAATTACAAATTTGACCTAAACGCCACTGAGCCACGGGGCCTAGCACCAAGCCCATTAGCAAGTAGTTGCTTTGATTAACACATGTGTCGCTACTAATCAAGGGCGCCTTGTAGTTATGCAAAATCTTTACAAACTCGATAGATGTTATGCTTATTTACAAGGGGAAAAATTTTTCTTTCATCCTTGGCTGCCTGCAATCCCATCACTATGAGAATTATTTATATATGGTAAATAAATACAAGGCTTCAGGTACTGTACTGAAATATTTTTAAGTAAATTGCTTTTTTTTTTTATTTTACAAGTAAAATGAAAATATTAACAAAATTATTTTGTGAAATTTTTTGAACTTTATCAAATGTTTAAGTGAAGCTCTTAAAAGATAGGTAATAATAATTTTATAGTACATCTCTTTAGACATATATAAATAATTAGAGAAATAAAATTAACACCTCTCTATTCTAATGATGATTTATAATATTTAAATTAAAATGACGATATGATTTACACCGCTAATTTGTAACTTTTGAATGACCCTGACCGGATAATTTGCTATGTGAAATCTCTTCTTAAATTAATCAGCACATCAATATTTTTTAATTATTTCGAACTGGTCATAATAAAAAAAAAAAGGTGAAATGAAAACGTGTAATCATGCTAATTTGAGGATTCAAGGCTAGCAGAAGAAAATGTTATGTTAGTATTAAATTTGGAGAAATGTTATAATTATAATTAATGATGCTTGATCATCAGAAAATAAAAAAATTTAGCGCTATTGAGAAATATTAAAATTTTTGATAAATAGCTTAAAAAATTAGGAGTAGGAGCTACTCCTGTCAAAGGGCATTTTGTGGAGGAGATTCATCCAAGCAATACATAACTCATATTCAAGGATTTTATTAAAATTTTTATTATTTATAAGCGTTAATGTGACAAGCGTTTATATAAAATATTAGATATCGCAATAATCTAAGGTGAGTATAAACTTGTATTAATTAAGTTATACCTGTTTTATTTCAAATAGAATTTTGAGATGTTTTATTAGGTAGAGAGAAGAAAATTTAAGAATTTAATTCTATTATTAATTCACAAAATACGAGGGCAGGTCAATAAGTCCGTGACTTTTTGAATGAAACACAGGTTTTTGGATAAAAAATTATTTTATTTTTCAACGTAGTCTCCTTTGAGCCAAACAAAAACTAAAAGATTCAAATTTCGACAGGAGTCAACTGATAGTTGCCTGCTAACAGGAGCAGTGTTGCCATTTCAGTTAAGAGGCGGGAAATTCAAAAAGTCACAGACTTATTGACCTGCCCTCGTACTTTTTTAGTGAATAAATAAGTTTCTTCATTTAAGGTAGATTAAGAGGATTACTGCGCATTTAAGATAAACCTAAAATCTATAATCAGATATTAAAGAGGCTCTCAAAAATATGGTAGATAAATTTTTAACTAGTCCTTGACCTGTGACTCAGAGCTGGAGCATTGGCTTCTGATACCAAAGATCAGTGGTTCGCATCCCGTTCCAAGCAACAAAATTTATTTCAATTGAATTGGATGCCGAAAAAGACAAAACGAATTAAAAAAAAAAAAAAAAAACTATTAGACAGGGATTGAATATTAAACATATTTCAAGAGACTATTGAATAAATTTTCAAGAAAATATATTCGCGCGATATTACCCGACCTGAGGAGTCATAGCGTGGTTTTATATATTCAAGTTTTATGAGTTCTTCAAGAATAAACAATACTTTCTCTCTATATATCAATATACTCATATATAGGAAAGAGAAAGTAAAAAAGCAGTTAAAAAACCCTAAAGTTAAGAATTCATAATGCAAAGAAAACAGTAATAAATTTTCTAAATGTCACTAATATTTTTCAAAATACTTATCAGTTCTAGATATTCTTTGAAGCGAAGTGAAAAAATCCACTAGTATTAAGCAAGATTAAGAAAAGAAGATGATGGATGAGTGAACTTGAGAAAAAAAGATTGCCAAACGATTTTGAGAATAAACAAAAGAGAGTGTATAGCTATTACATTTCGTTTAGTCTGAATGTGTAGGTATACGCATACTGTACATTAAATATTATAGACCCTAAATCAATAATATGCCTATAGATAAACTAGCCGCAAGGTTCGCCGAAGGCGATTTATAATTCGTTAATGTTGACTTCCAGCATTATTGCCAACAATCAAACTTCTATTAGACAACAAACATAACTAATTAATTTTAATAACTTTCTCTATTATTATTATTATCTACTACCAGGCCGATAATGTTTTATGAGAGAGAAAGGTCAAATTATTATAGAGATAATAGCCTATGAAAATAGAAATTAATTAATGAAACGTATGAAAAATAATAGGGAACATCTCTAAAATATCATTACCCATGTGAAAATATCCCGATTTATTTTGTAGTTTTAAAACAATACAATTGTAAGAGAAATTGGTAGGCAAGTTTAATCCTCTCAATAACCAAATCACAGAAAATCCCCGATTAATTTTAATACAAAGTTATTCTAATATCTAGGTCAAAATGAATAAGATTATAAAAAAATTAAGGGTCGGTTGCTTCGCTTGTAATTAACTAGCTATCCCTCGGATAAGATAGTTGATTATAACTTTTGAATCTTTTCAGTTCTAGTTTACCCAATCATACGATTAAATAATAGCGCAGGTCGTAGTTAGTTAACTAGCTAAAACCCAAAGTTCGGTATAAGGCTTAATTTCAATTTTGAATAGTTTTTATAAATAATGCCTTTATTAAGTTGCTAATTTCACAAAATTTTCTTTATACCTCAGATAACTGTGAAAAAACTCAATTTTTTTAACTCGAAGGTTAAGCGAGTTCTTGTTTACTATATCGATGATTTGCTCTGCGTTGGATAAGTTGGTTAGTTGACTAGAAATCAAACAACTGGCCCTTAAAATTCTTTTTCCATGAGATGGATAATTAATTCTTACTTGATAGTAGACAAATATTTGACCCTATCACAACAGTATATTTTCTTTATTATCGAATAGGGTTAGAATTAAGAGAAAAAAATGAATTCTGAAAAATTAAACAGTTTATCATTTGGCTTGACTAGTATTTCAACAGGAACTAATCAATGAGGGGATAAAATCTCCAATTCATTTATAACTCTTCTTCTATATTAATAATGACTGGCCGGGAACTTAAACCATTATCCTTCTATGCAGAAATTACAGGTATTCTTTCCAAACAGGACAGGAAATATTTAGTTAGTCACCCAATCCTTAAAAGACGAAGAGTGACAATGTTGTTGAGATTGAGATGGTCCAAATTAAATGTTGCCTATCAAAACGGGAAGTATTGGTTGATCAGCCGAGAAGCTGGAGAGCCGTGGGTCTCGGGTTCGGCGCCCGGCTGGCGGCCATTTCCGGTGGGCGCAGGCGTCCTGGCCTTGGCTTCCTCTGCTTTACTCTCCTCAGATTGCGATTGGCCGAGACCCACGCACTAACCGAGGACACCTTATACTAATACCAAGCACAGAGCAACTTATAACACGATACATTTCTTGCCTACTGAAGAAGATCCTTCATTATAAGTAAGACAACCGACTCCAACTACCCACCAGGAAATACCTGGTAATTTAAATCTGTTTTGTTTTCAAAGTGGAGAAAAAATTAATTTGGATAGATGCCAAATAAATATTTCACCTATATTCAAAAATGTTATTTGCTCTTTATTTAATTCGATTTAAAAAAGGGAGAATTTTAAATTGACTACACCACAATTTGAAATGAAAATAACAAGAATGGCTTTGTATTAGAACAAAGAATCAATAAATCACAGTGGTAGAATTCTTGGTTCTTATTCTAAGGATAGGGTTCGGTTCGAATCCCGTTCATATTATAATTAAATTGTTTCTATAAGTGAGAGAGGAATTTAATTAAATTTTCTTGTATTTTTCGGGGCTGGAATATAAAATAAGATGACCCTCGGGTTTGGTTTAGTTGGTAGCGCGCCCAACTTGTACACCAAGGGTCGAGGGTTCGGCTGATACAAGGAAGGGTAGGTAGGACAGGGTGAAAAGAATAGAGTCCGTTAGCTCACTCAGGCTCCAACCCCTGAGACTATTTAATTAAAATAAATCAAATAATAGATTGTTAAGTCTTTTTGGCATCCTAGGCCATATAGACTTTAACGATACAATGATTTAGGTACGATATATAGTGAGGGTCCAGGCACATTTATTTATTTATACCTTTTGTTATCCAAATGATTTAAATAAATATTCATCTCACTGCCTGGGATCTGAACCCGCACCCCTTGGCTTTAAGATTAACAATATTGAAATTTGTCAACACCTCTAACCTCTCAAAATACTGGGGAAGGCCAACAATAGAAATTTTTAAAAATGATATCTGAAGCATTATTGTTGCATTATTTCAGTGAATAGAGATCAGTGACATTCATTAATACAGGCGGCTTATTTACATGAAATCTGCACATGCATTCAAAGAAAACCCTCCCCCGTGAGGTATTGACAAATGGCAATAATGATCATTTTAAAGCGCCCCAAGAGATAAGCGTGTTGAACGTCCCCTGGTAGCCATCGGTATAATTTTAAAATAACTATACAATAAGATATCAAATATTTTGCTGTTCTAATCAATATGTTATATCTTGTGTTATTTGATGGAAATAATATTCCCTTGAAGATATAGAGGAAGAGGAAAAATATTTTAAATGAGGTCAACCCTAATAGATATTTGAAAACTAACGAAGGTTTTTATAAGTTAATAACAAAATAGGGCAGACCATTTTCTTTTAATGTTTATATTTTGACAAAAATGACAGCAGCCAAGGTGAATCAAATAAAGATGATTGGAATTTTGTTTTCATTTTTATTTATCTAACCTTCATATTTCAAATTTTTATTTGAAATTTAATTTCCACAATACCGGATATTTCATAGGATAAATTTTACTTTACTATACAACTGAAGGAGAGAAAATATTTTTATTTAAATAGATTTTTTTAAGTTATACCGTAAATACTTTAATGTTAATAGGCCTACTAGTACATTATTATTTTTGTGGAACCCAAATTTTTTTTTTTTTTTTATTAACAGTATCGAGAAAATCACATCCCATCTATAATAAATTTTTTTTATAATAGGTACATTCAAATCGTTAGTATCTTTATTGAAGCATAACTTTTTTTTTTTTAAAGAGTGACTGACAAATTTTTAAGATACAGATATCCTAAACCATAAATTATTGGTGCTCAATTTTTTTTTATTAATATTCTTTCGAGATAAAATATCCACCGTTCGAAAAAACCTCTAGGTAAATTTGTGAAAAGGGAAATTGCCTAATTTGAAATAATCTTAGATTCTTTCGTGTATGGTAGGAAATCGAAATAGCTTTCGTTTAATTTCTCCTCATCTAGAACGGACCACTTGTTGAATCTTCTTAGAAATTGGCATACTCGAGAGAGCTTTGTAGTAAATAAACAAAAAAAAACAAAATCATTAGTAAGTTGGTCATTTGATTTGCCTATCTTCCAGTAAACAAACACGAACAAATCTATGTATTCTATGATAACATTTTTTGACCTAACCAACTAAATATTCCAATTTGTTTATACAGTAAAAAAAATCTTAGCTTTATTTAAATCAATTAAAGTCCGTGGCTCAGAGAAAAGACATTAGCTTCTCATGGCTGGGGTCGCGGGTTCGCTTCCCGTTCCAAGTGAGAAAAATTTATTTCATTTGAATTAACTACAAATCATTTGAAATAAATAAGAATAGAAAATAAATAGGGGTCTAAATGGACTTAGATGTCGAAAAAGGCCTTAAAAAAAGAAAAAAATCAATTATATAGCCTACCAATTGGAATAAATAAATGCCTATTCCAAACAACAGTGCCTAGTATTTAGTTTAGCATTTGGGCTGAACGCATACCGAACGAGAAAAACACGTTTTCGGACAAAATGTTTTGTCCACGAGCAAAACGTTTTGCTCGATGCCAACGCACACCGAACAAGCAAAAACATTTTCGGACAAAACATTTTGATGGAAAGAAAACACACCGATAAGCTGGAGATTCCGGGTCCGAATTTCGTTAAGATACAGGAAAAAATAATAAACTTACAAAATACGAGGGTAGGTCAATAAGTCCGAGACTTTTTTAATTTCGCGCCTTTTTACTGAAATGGCAACACTGCTCCTGTGAGCAGAAAACTATCAGCTGACTCCTGTAAAAATTTGAACCAGCTGGGTCTTTTAGTTTTTGTTTGACTCAAAGGAAACTACGTTGAAAAATAAAATATTTTTTTATCCAAAAATCTGTGTTTCATTCAAAAAGTCACGGACTTTATGACCTGCCCTCGTATGTTAAAAAACTTAAGACTCGTGAAGTTAGAATCGAGGCATTTATTGAATATTAATATCTGATTCAAATGAAGACATCCCGAAAATTATTTAGACTTAACAGTAAACAGAAAGGAATGCCAGTCCTATTTGGGGTACAGATTAATCGCAAAAAAAACTATTAATTATAATTTTATATGAACCTTATTTGAATCGACAAACCATTATCTAAAATTCAAAGCTTTCGTCGTAATATTCAAATACTTTAGAATACGAAAGTAAAACTTTTTTCATTTACATCTTATTTTATAAAACAACACCCACTTTGCCTACCCCTCATTCTATCTTTAACGCAAGCATAACTATACCGATTCAAATTCACACATAAACTCTTATATTCACGATTTTTTATTGTAATCTGAACACTTTTATCTATTTTTTTTTATTTGTAAAGATATTCAATTACATATCAATTTTTTTTTAAATCGATGAAAATTCATTGAATTAAATAATCACCGCTCCACAACAAATTTTTTTATTAATAATAATTTATTCAAATTTATGAGCATAAAATATAATCTCTATCATTCTTTCTCTTTCGAGGGATAATAAATAAAACTACAACTTTGTTGTTTTTTTTTTTTTTTAATTATTAATCGAGAAATATTTTTACGGAATAATAATATAGCAATAACGGATCATCCCGTTCTGTCTCTTTTGATCTCCGTTAGTTGAGGTAGAAGATGGACAGGATTAACCCACGACTTGGTTGGAACCCACGCAAATCCAATGGCTATGCACCATTTAATTAATCTCTTTTTTTGTCATATGTGTAAGAGCGTAACTAAATATGCTAGAGTAACTTAAAGCAAGTTTCTAGGGTTTACTAAGTTGTAAACCCTAGAAACTTGCTTTAAGTTACCATATAGACATTTTACGATACTTAATATTAAGCCCTATATAATTACGATATATTGAGGTCCAGGCATATTTATTTTCTAGGTTTTTTTTTTAAACACTGACACTTTTTCCCTTACCCTATATGAAATATAATTTGTATTATAGAGCTTAAATATCGTCATGACTTGGGTCCCATGAGAGGATTTGAACCCCCAACCCCCCCCCTGGCTACGCCTATGCATACGTCAGTATTTTGTCTGTTTATTTTATCTCATTTCCCCTTTGGGCCCATTTTTAAAGGGCTTTGGGCGTGTACAGGGCATAAAGAGATAATTTTTAATAGAATACAAAGGTTCTAAAGAGATAAATTAAAAAGACGATGAAAGTTGTACCCTCTTTATTCGGCAAATCATATATTAACTATATAATGTTCTCCAGTCATCTTATATCAATACAGAGCTGACATCGTACACTATGAGATGAGTCATCCTTTTCTAAATTAAAATGAACAAATAATATGGAAAGACGTCTACTAATTTATATACTTCCAATAGTCCGTCACTTGAGCAGAAGAACCCAAAACCTTCAATTACAAAATACATATTTTTTTTTTTAATATGGCCTCAGAAATTGTCAAAAATTTTACTCGTAGGAGTATTAAATAACTTATTAATGACGTTTGGCAGGTATTATAAGCTTATGCTGAACAGGAATGGACAAAATCTTTTAAAAAGGATTAGAGATCGGGTCCCGCTGCTGCAAATGGATAAGTGAATACGAGAATCGAAACAAGCTCTTGCCATCTGATCCGCTAATCCGTTCCGATATAGAAAAAGGATCGTTGTTCCGATCAGCAAATTCAGTCCACGATTCGAAAATCTATTCCAATCCGGAAATCCGACCCAGTTTCTAATAAAATTGCCAACTTCTTCGGCCGAATTTGCACATTTTTAGGCATTCGGATGAAAAAAATATAAAAATAGGCATTATTCTTAAATAATAAAAACGATATAGTCCTACCGGTAGGTCTATTTATTAAAAAGTAAAAGGTTTGTAAGGATTGGAATTGAAAAGGATTAGAGATCCGATCCTAGCTCTAGAGAGCAAAGATGATTACGATTCAGATCCAAGATCCCCCCCCAAAAAAAGGATTTCGATTCAGATCCGAATATCCTGGATCGGTTGCTTTTGAGGTGATTATAGTGGAGAATTGGAGATATCACCCAAATTGGGATTGTTCAGGTTAATAAAATTCCCTGGATAAGACGTTTCGGCCCGAATTTATTTGGCCATCTTCAGTTATCGCTATGTGTATAATTCCCGAAAACTGAAGATGGCCAAATAAATTCAGGCCCAAACGTCTTATCCAGGGAGTTTTATTAACGTGGACAATCCCAATTTGGCTGATATCTCCAATTCTCAACTATAATCCTAGGTCGAATCCAAAAGGATCGCGGTCTTGCCCATCCATCTCTGATGCTGAATTATAGTGTTGATTTGTATATTTTTAGTTTTTTGTTTAATATTATTACCATGAATAAAAAAAATCTCTCATCAAACATAAAATGTATTTCAACTCTTTAATTAATTGGCATTGTGGTGCCAAGCGAGTAAAACCGTTTCTTTTGTTCAGTCGAATTAGAGAAAAAAAAATGACCGATTAGCGTTCTCTCTCTTTCTCCATAGATGCGACATCGTTTAATTTCCTTGTTTTCTGTTCCCGTTGCTTAAAACTTAACGAGTTGGCGAAAGATGAATTAATAGCTCGCTCGCTCCATTCTTATTATTTTTATTTATTGCATGTCTAATGAAATTCTTGTAGTTTGTTCATTGTGTAATAGAACAAGGACCAGGAACGAATAATCTTTTCCCAAATGATTTATATTATTTATTTTGCTTGGCTCTTCCACCTGTTTATTTTGCTATTCGCTACATGTTTTTACTTTCTTTTTTCTTCGCTTCGATTTTTTTTCTCCACTTTTGCCTCCCTATCCAATCCATTTTTCATTTTTTCCCCTTCCCTTCCTTTAGATTTCTCTTTATCCACTTTCTTTTTTTTTTTTATATTATATCCTTTTTTTTTCGAACTGAATTTTGATATCACAGAGTAAATTTCTAATTTTGATAATCAAACAAAACATCACATACATATAACAAATGATTTGTGACAAATGATTGTTTATTTTCCCTTTTTATACCCTGTATATTTTGTTTTGATTTTTTATCAAAATTACGAAATTTTCTATTTCTTCTGTGATTATTTCAAAACTATTCAGTTTTCGAAAATGTCAAAGAATAAACTTTTTAAAATAAGTATTTTATCATATATACAAAAATTGAAAATTTCAAATTTTTAAAACTTTTTGAAATACTACTTCCAGTGACTATTTACTCCAAAGTTGAGAATCTCTTTTTTTACTTACCAAATTTCATCGATCTACTCTTTTTTTCATCGTTTCACACACACCCCAACTAATTCCAAATTCAGCCTCCCCCCATTTTTTTTATTTTTAATAATATGCTATAGTATAAATCATTATCACATTATTTTAACATAGGTTCAATCGAGTCCAGAAATGAAATTTCATGAATAAAATTATCTGTCATTATTTCATTTCTAATCAAATGAGAGATCTTCAGGATATATCTACGGGAATATAAACTGTAAAAAATTAATTAAATTAAATATCTTTGGTCAAATTTGAGATACCTTTTACTTTCTCTTACTTATATATGTTAATATATAGAGAAAAAGTATTGGTTTCCTGTCAAAAATTCGATGTCGAGATTTTAATGGATATAATATACACGTCTTGAGGTCCCTTGAGTCCAAAAAGTGTTTTTTGCAACATTATCTGCCCCTGTGTCTGTTTGTATGTGTTCAATATAAACCATGAAGGAATTGAGCTAAGAGGTTGAAATTTTATATTTAACTACACCTCCTGAGGCGTGAAAATAAGCTCTTGATCAAAATCGGCCAAAAAGTACTTTACTGATGTAGTTTTCAAGTTTTTTTTTTTTTTTTTCGATTTTCTCAAATTCGCTCCAACGATTTTGATTAAAATTCAAAAATAATTTTTTTTTTTTAGATGCTCTTTAAAATGTATATTCTCATTTTGCCCTTGAAATCTTGTGAAGGCCACTTTTCTCGTGCACTTCATAGTGAAGATAAATTGCCATGGTAACAGAATATAAATATTTTTCCGTTTAAAAATTTTGCATCTTGAATTCAAATGTACCATATTGTCGGAAACTAAATACCATGGTATATGTCGACAAAAAAAAATCTGGTGTGAAAAGCATAGAACACAACTTTTGTTTACCGAAGGTAAGAGTGCTTTTGTATAGTCGTACTTCCGAGGTCTGGGCACTGGGATATCCCGATGTAATTGAAGCCTGCCAGGAGAGATTCTTCAAATCCCTGTAGACTATTATTTGGATATCTCGACCCCCGGCCACGTTGTTAGAAGAGAATTTCAACAACATAGGATTATAAGTGTAGTGTTTAAACGTGCACTGAAGTGGCTGGTCAGGCTCTTCTACTACTACATGAAGATTGGAGAGCACCTCGCCGAATCAAGATATGTTTGACGGTACAGGAATCTGGATTTTGGTCAGGGAGCGATCTTCTCGCTTGGGGCGTCGCTGAGGATGAAGAGAATTCTCCACGAGGCCAATTCAGCCAATTCAAGACGCATATATTTTTGCACTGATGGAAACTCCTATAAGATCAGCCCGGATGAAATCTGTTTCCTTTGCAACCTTGGAAATGAAGAAGATCTTAACCACATTCTACATTCCCGTCCATTGTATGAGGGAATAAGAGTGCGGTTTCTGGGAGGTAGGGACTTGGTGTCGATGGGCCAAAGCATATTGACTACACAGAGAGGGACCTGAGTGATCTTTGCCATTTTGTTACCGAGGCGATCGTTCATTTTGTATGAATAAATATTGTATATAGAAAATGTAACCTGGAATCGTCTCCACTTTCTCTATTTGTTTTGTTTTTGTTCTTGTAGATAAATATAATCAATAAAATGTATCTCTGAACCCCTGCTATTAGCTACAGCTATTAAAGCAGTACAATAAATAAATAAATAAAATAAAAAAATCTGGAGTGAAAAGCACATAAAACAACTTTCGATTACCGAGATCAATAAACGGGAGGTTATGGTTGGATTTTACCCAATTCTTGGTCTATCAGATAAAATTGTGTGCTGTGCAATCAACGGATCACCACGGATTTTGTGTAAATAAATCTTTTGAAAAATATGTTGGCTCCTTCCAAAAATCCAAGTATGGGAACAATTTGGGTAAAATTTTACTGAATTTAACATATGAAGATTTTGTTAGATATTATTTTAATAAATATAGATTTAGCGCATACATGAAATGGGAAATAAAAAAAAATTTTTCTGAGAAATATTTTTATAATATTTTCCCGTAATCTAAATACTCTTGACTAATGATTAAATTAGTGTTTACTTCTTGGTTTGGAATTTTTTTTTCTCTCGTTTTGCACAATTTCGAGTCGATAATAACATGAAATTATGATAATTGTTTGTTACAATTATTTTTTTTTCAGCAATGAATATACTGTATAAACAAACATTTCAATTGAAACAATAAATCATTGCCAATAAAAAAAAGATTTTTTAATTCTATTTTCACACCTACGACCATAACGGTGAAATTTTAAGTTATTCTATGTTAATTATTAAATTGTAACATTTGTGTGGCAATGAGAATTAATTTTTATTGTTTTAATTACAACCAAGTAATGTCTTTATATGTTCTCAAACATGTAATAAAATTTTGTATTTAATTACCTACGGCTTCGTTAATATTCTTGTTCGACAAGATGAATATTTATATCAATTAATAATTATTTATATTGATTATTGGTTTTTAATAGATTCAAGAATATCAATTTATTTATTTATTTCTGAGTGAAAAAAGTTTCATTTCATTATCTAGTGTTTAGTGAATGAATATCTAGAATATCAGACGGACAGACGAACACTCCGCTATTATATATATTATTATAAAATTATTTTAATTTATTAAATAATCAATATTTATTGTTAATTTTCCTAAAAAGTCACATTTACTGGGTACATCAAACAGGCCTGCTATTAAACATACATAGATTTAAATTTAATATAAATCTAGGTCAATATTTATTTAATAATTTAATATGCGAGGGGATTTTGCAATAGAGACGAGTGAAACGGATCTCCTATAGTTCAATTAAAATAATCTTTTAGTATATAAATATAGTTTAAATGATTTGTAATCCGTAACATTACATTAGAGTAATAAAAGAGAGAGGAGTTCAAAGTTCAATGTTCAATAGACTGGAAATTACAATCAATTTAATAAATTTCACGCAAACAAGTAAAATGTTGACATTTTATAAATGTAAACACGATTAAAAAAAAATAAAAAGAGATAAAAAAAATTTTTTTGGGATAATAAATTTATATGAACAATTAATTTTTTTTTTTTAACGGATTTAAAAATTTGCATTTTAATCGTATTTGATAATTTGTTTAGAAAATGTATGTTTATCTTCGAGTAATATTTTCTTATAAACAAAAGGATCATTACTTAGAGTTAATTCAATTGTTTGAAAAGCCCTGGGGCTTGGCGTAGGGGTTAGGGTGCTAACCTTCTATACCGAGGGTCGCGGGTTCGGCCCCAGGTTCGTATTTGTTTAGAAAAATTTGTTTCTCCAATTGCCTTAAATTATTTAAATTGAGACACACGTAAATATTAATAACAGTTCAGTGAATTGAATTTTTTTTATTATTTATTTATTGGTATGCTGCCTCTTGCTTAAGTCTGGACCTTGAGTTGACTTATTAAAATTTTTTTTAAGAAAGATGTTATGAGCAAAATTATTATAGGTAGGTATATAATTTCTCTCTTGACATTTATTATTTGTTACAACGAATTATGCTGTATACTAAATTGCAATTAATATATTCTAATGAGACCAAAATGGACCTTCAAAAGAAATAAAAGACAGTTAATATTAAATGATAATTTTTTTTTCATAAATAAATTTTATTAGGTTTCATGTTGTTGGATGATGATTTTGATCTTGTAACAAAAATTCAGTACAAAACCGTTTAATTGAAAGACAAAAATAATCAGCCTACTTTATTCGAATATTTTTCAAGAAAAATATATAAATAATGAATAACGCTGCCCGTGACAAGGGGCTTAGAGAGAAGACATTAGCTTATCTGGGGTGGCGGGTTCGCTTCCCGCCCCAAGCGAGAAAAATTTATTTCATTTGAATTGACTAAAATTCATTTGAAATAAATAGGGATGGGATCTAAATGGCCTTAGATGCCGAAAAAGACTTCAAAAAAATGAATAATCCAACAACAGAGGAGGAAATATTTCAGTCAGTTTTCCTCATAAAGAATTTATAATTTCAGATCTTTTTGTACAAACGATTCTGAAGTCCAAAAAAAATTTAATAAAAAATAGCAAATCTGGAGAAATTAATCGAAAATTTGTTCCATTTTGATTGCTGATCTTCCAACAAATTAAACGTACAAATTTGAAACTTTCTTTTTTATCAAATAATAAAAATCTGGTGTGACTGGCGCACAGCACACAACTTTCTCTTACCTTCGGTAATCGAAAGTTGTGTTCTGTTCTTGTCACACCAGATTTTTTGTGTCGACATATATTTAGTTCCCGATAGTACGGAACATTTGAATTCAGATGTAAAATTTATAAGTATGGGAAAATATTTATATTTTGTAACTAAGGGAACCATTTCTCCTACTTTCCTATGGAGTACAAGAGTAAAGTGGTCTTCAAAAGATTTCAATGACAAAATGGGAATATACATTTTAAAGAGAATCTAAAAAATAATTGATTTTTGAATTAAAAAAAAAAATCGTTGGAGCAAATTTTGAGAAAATCGAAAAAAAACTGAAAAAGTGCATCAGTAAAGTACTAGTACTCTTTGGTCGATTTTGTTCAAAAGGTTCGTGTCATGTCCCATGTGGGTGCCTAACTTAAATATAAAATTTCAACCTCCTAGCTCTTTCTCGTTCTTGAGATATTTTGTTCACAGACACACAGACAGACCATGTCGCGAAAACCACTTTTTTGGATTCAGAGGACCTCAAAACGTGTATCCAAACCATCAAAATCTCGACATCGAATTTTTGACATGAATCCAATACTTTCTCTCTATATATATTAACATATATATAGAGGTAAGAGAAAGTAAAAATTTCTTAATAAACATTAAATCATTTTCTTTTAATAAATTGTTTAATTATATTTCAACAGAAGTCTACTTATTCTCAGATTTCAACATGTGAAAGATTAATTGAGGTGAAAATTCAGAAAACAATCTTCATATGATTACAATACAGTAATAAATTATTGTGCTCACCTTCCTTTTTGAATTTAATATCTTAAATTGTTTATTTGCTTATTGAAATCCACTCCCAAAGTATCAATTACGATAATTGATCGTTGGTGTCAAGGAAATCTAAATGTACAATTAAGTAGTTCTTACTAGATCTGCTTGATCATCTAGGTGAATCATAGAGAAAAAAAACTTATGCATTCTACTATACCGGAATATTTCGATATAAAAAAAATCAGGTTTTGATGGATATACACGTTTTGAGGTCCCCTGAAAAAAGTAGTTTTTTGCAACATGGTCTGTCTGTCTCTCTGTGTGTGTGTCTGTCTGTGAACAAAATATCTAAACAACGAAAAGAGCTTCTAGGTTGAAATTTTATATTTAAGTTAGGCACCCCTCCTCGGACGTAACACGAAGCTTTTGAACAAAATAGGCAAAAGAGTACTAGTACTTTACTGATGTACTTTTTTTCAGTTTTTTTGTTCGATTTTCTCAAAATTCTCTCTAACGATTTTGATTAAAATTCAAAAAACAATTATTTTTTAGATGCTCTTTGAAATGTATATTCTCATTTTGCTCTCAAAATTGTTTGAAGCACACTTTACTCTTTTAATTCATAGGAAAGATAGAAGAAATGGTAACAAAATATAAATATTTTCTTGTACTTATAAATTTTACATTTTGAATTCAAATGTATCGTACTGTCGGAACCTAAATATATGTCGACACAAAAAACAAGCACAGTACACAACTTTCTCTTGCCGAAGGTAAAGAGGAAGTTGTGTTCTGTACGACCATCACACCAGATTTTTACTCATATAGGTAGGTAGTGCTAAATCCAATTTTTGAATACTTGCGGAATCGACTCTGGCCAATAGCCATAAAAATTTATAGAAAAAGTTGTTTATATAAATATTGTATATATCTAAATTCTTTCAAAAGGGCAAAATGGAAAAGGCATTCGGATTAGTAATTAATAAGATTTTACTAAATTACCTAGATAATATTTATAGAGTTAATTTTACTACATTTAGATAACGGAAAGTATTAGCTCTTATTGAAATTTCGAAAGATCGAGAAGGCTTGGAGATGATCTTCTCATGAACTTCTTGTGACTTTCGCTGCAAGGGTCGGGCCTTCGACTCCCGTTTAGCCTATGCTTGTGTAACACGCGTGGCCAATGGGCCGGTTTTAATTCGTAGGGATCGTTCGTTCATTCCTTTCTTCCCAAGATTACCCTGGAGCTAGGAAAGTATTCTTGAAACTGATCCCCGATTGCGTTCACCTTTTCAAATATAGATATTAAACAACTTGTCGATTTGTTTGTTTTTTTTTTTTTCTTGACTATATTCATTTCAATTGATCAAGAATAATCTGAGAGTTATGATCAGTTAAGGAAATAAAAAAATTCAAAAACAAAAGATTTGTTAAATTTCCGCACATTTTCTTCATACCAAGTTATAAAAACTTGAAGTGAATATTCAATGAATAAAAAAAGGAATGCTTTTGCAATTATGATGTTCATAATGCATAAAACCGATTGTAATCAAAATAAAAGAACCACAATGAAAAGAATCCATTTTTTTTTTCCCCCCCCCCCCTTTTTTTTTTAATTTAATGGTTAAAGTCAGATTATTGACTTCTTTATATTATTATTTTTTTTAGAACAATAACAGATTGATATCTAATATAACAAGGAAATATAAGAAACCTAAATATTGTGCGTAAAAAAATAGGAAATAAATTGAAATTGAGTCCGGGTTGAAAGATAAAAGAAAAGGATGAAATTTTTTTATAATGCATCTTTATATTTTATTCTAAATTTATTATTTTATTTATAATAAATATGGATCTAATCAAATGATATTAATGAGGAGGCGATTAAAAGCAGGTAACCTTATAATCCTCAGATCAAATATACCTAAAGGACAAAAATTATCAGTTTCTAAGAAAGGAATCGCGAACCCATCTCAGCAATATTACCATCAACTTACACAATTTCTGACATAAATGATTGAAGAGAATAAATGGAC